>JACBKR010001770.1:0-39635 GCA_014218235.1 Colocasia esculenta | reverse complement strand
TCTACATATGATCTGTCTTTAGAAACACCCTCTTGTCAAGACATTAATGAATTATGAATATAAGATACGATGTTATCATGCCTTGTTCTTTTGAGCTGTTTGTCATTCCTTGACTCTATGAATGATCATGTCCTTTTACTATGAGCTTGTCATTGAAACTCTGTGGCCATAATATGAATATGTTTGTTCGGCACACATCGTGGGACTCCGGTTCAAAACTTGATACAATGCCTGTGCAATAGGGCCCTGTCCGGTCCTGGGGAGGAGCGCCCCAACGTACTTGTAACCGCGGGAGTATGGACTCTTGGTGCTTGGCATAGCACACCTGACATGCAAGATTTGTGAATATGTGCCTCCTGTTTGACTTGATAAGTTTGACTTGACATGATATGATACGTTTGTTCTTGTGAACACATGAACTCTGCTTGAATATGGCCAATCTCTTCTGACATGATTCTATTCTTGAAATATCTGTTCATTGTATATGCAATTCGACATTTCGATTTGATATGATATCCGTTCTATTCTGCTATTCAATCTGTTAGTATTGCATACATTACCATCATATTCATATGCATATCTACCTACTTAAAAATGTTAATCATGTATACTAGTGCCCGCACGTATTGAGATGTAAATCCTACTGAGCTAGTTCGCTCACCCCTATCATCCTGCCCTTTTCAGGTAGTGATGAAGAACCCGTGGAGTCAGATGGGACCGGGCAAGAGTGACGAGCACCCGTCCTAGAATAGATGACAGTTTAGAAATAGAAAATGAGTAGTCTATGTAATAGTGAAACTTTTCTGGAAGATTATTTGAATAATGGACCCTTTGGTTAATTCTTATTATATGAGGTTGTATCTAGTTGAATGAAATGAATTAAAGTATACTATGGTGACCATATTATAGTCTTGAATGTGTTGTTATATCTGAATGTGACTCTGCACTATTCAACTGTGATACGCCGGTTTGTATCGTTCACGTCCCCCGGTATTTATTCCGCTGCTAAATATTCGGGGCGTGACAGTTGGTATCAGAGCCTGAACTTTAGGGTCCAAGGGATTAGGAATATGGAATGAAACTAGATTACACGAGTCAAAATCTGTCGTACCTAATGTGAGCTTGGGTAGAGCCATGGGAATAGAAGTCACATGTGATATATTTAGATGACTAACTCACATTATTATATTGAAGGTACTATTACCTCAATGGCCGCGAACGTCCCAGGCTAGGGACATGCAACGAACATACAGAACTTGACTCAGGCTATCTTACAAGCCACCCAAGGTGGAGGTAACCGCGGAGCCGGTGAGCTCCACCGGAAATTTTGGAACATGGATCCGCCTAGGTTTGAGGGGAGTACTAACCCAGACGTTGCTGAACACTGGGTTAAGGAGATTGAAAGGATTCAGGGTCATGCAATGCACAGACCAGAACAGAGTACTACTGGCGACTTTCCAATTGGAAAAGGATGCCAGAGCATGGTGGGAGTCGGTAGAAGCAACCCTCAATGGACAACAACTACATGGGCTCAGTTCATTGAGCGTTTCAACGCCAAGTACTTTTCTGAGAGGGTCCAAGAACGGAAAGCAGCCGAATTTGCGGCTTTGAAACAGAGAGGACTTAATGTGGCTGAGTATGAGGCCCAATTCTCTCGGCTGTCCCGAACGCTGTTCACTTGATTGGGACAGAAAGGATGAAGGCGAAACGCTTTCTGAATGGCTTGAGGCCCCAGTTCATCACCCAACTGGCGCCAATGGACATTCAAACTTATGCTGAAATGGTTAAGAAGGCTCAACTATTGGAAGATGCCATGGAGACTGCTGAAAGGATTAAGGGAAAATCCGTGAAACGAGAACAAGTGTCTTCTTGGGAGGTATCAGCCGACTATTGGGAAGAAAAGGCCCAGTGGCGGGGTAAATGAACCAGCGGATAAAAAGCCGAAGGAGCTAGGTAAGCAAGTAATGGTGGCAAAGGAGAGAGGTGCAAACATTGTGACAGAGCTGGTCATCGGACTGAAGAATGCTGGAGAGCGCAAGGGAGATGCCTACGCTGTGGGAGTCGTGACCATAGGATCTCGGACTGCCCAATGTTGAAAGAACAAGCCCCTCATGACAAACGTCCAAATGGACAGAAGAGGCAAGGCCGACTGCAAGCTGTCCAGGAACCAGAAACTTGAAGAAGGAGGTATCGTGGAAGGTACACTTACTATTCTTTCCCGACCTGCTTATGTTCTCTTTGATACGGGAGCTACGCACTCCTTCATTTCTCAAACATTTGTTGATACCCTATCCGTGAAACCAGTCCCAATGAAATCCGAATAGTTGTGTCAACCCCGATTGGTCCGGGTACCAATCTTACAAACCATATACCATCCAGTGAGGGTTGGTTGAAACCCAAAACCTACAGCAAATTAATATGTATGGACATGGCAGGGTATGATGTGATACTGGGAGCAGACTGGATGTCTGAACATGGGGCTAGTATAAATTGCAGGAGAAGTAGGGTAACTTTTAGCCAGTACCCAAACTAGTGTTCACGGGGATAGAAACCGCAGGAGATTGTCAATCATCTCTGCATTACAAGCCAAAAGGATGATGAGGAAAGGTTGTATGGCCTTTCTTGCTGCTGTAGTCATTGCAAAGAAGGAAGTCAAGGTAGAGGACATCCATGTCATCAGCGAATACGCTGATGTTTTCCCCGAAGACTTGCCAGGAATTCCTCCGAGCGAGAGAGGTCGATTTTACCATCGAATGGTCCCTGGTGCAGCACCGGTATCTAGGGCACCATATAGAATGTCCCCCGCAGAACTGAAGAATTAAAAGAACAACTGATGGAACTGTTAGAGAAGGGTTTCATCCGACCAAGCACATCGCCATGGGGTGCACCTGTCCTCTTCGTCAAGAAGAAAGATGGGTCGATGAGACTATGCATAGATTACAGACAACTGAATCAGTTAACCATCAAGAACAAATACCCTCTGCCGAGAATTGATGAGTTGTTTGATCAATTATCTGGAGCTAGGTACTTCTCAAAAATAGATCTCCGATTTGGTTATCATCAATTGAGGATCAAAGGAGAAGACATTCACAAGACTGCCTTCCGAAGCAGGTATGGGCATTATGAATTATTGTTATGCCTTTTGGACTAACAAATGCCCCTGCAGTTTTCATGCAACTGATGAATAGCATTTATCGCCCATATCTTGATAAGTTTGTGGTGGTATTCATCGATGATATATGATTATTCCAAGAGAAAGGAAGAGCATGAGGAGCATTTGAGGATTTTGTTGCAGATTTTGGGGAGAACAAATATATGCCAAGTTAAATAAATGTGAATTCTGGCTTGAGGAGGTATCCTTTCTCAGGCATGTGGTGACCAAAGATGGTATCGCTGTTGATCTATCAAAGGTGAGGCTGTGTTGAAATGGGAGAGACCGACAAGCGTCACAGAGATCAGGAGTTTTCTGGGATTAGCTGGGTATTACTGAAGGTTTATAAAAGATTTCTCAAAGATTGCAGTACCATTAACCAAGTTGACCGAAAGGAAAATCTGTTTGTGTGGAATGAGGATTGCGAGGAAAGTTTCAAAACTTGAAGAAGTGTCTGACTACTGCCCTGTCCTCGCTTTACCCACTGAAGAGGGAGGATTTGAAATTTATTCAGATGCTTCTGGTACTGGACTGGGATGTGTCCTAATGCAACAAGGGAAGGTAATAGCTTATGCTTCCAGACAGTTACTTCACACTTCTGGAAGGGTTTACAAGCAGTAATGGGTACTAAATTAAACTTTAGTACTGCCTTCCATCCTCAGACTGATGGATAAACTGAAAGGACCAATCAAATGTGGAGGATATGCGTCGTGCTTTGGTACGGATTTCAAAGGCCGATGGGATGATCAGTTGTACTTGATGGAGTTTGCATATAACAACAGTTATCAGACTAGTATCAAATGGCTCCATTTGAAGCCTTATATGGCAGGAGTTGCAGATCACTCCTTTGTTGGTAAGAGGTTGGGGAGAACCAATTGGTTGGACCCGACTTGATTGAGGCCACTGTCCGGAAGGTTCAGATTGTCAGGGAACGTCTGAAGATAGCACAATCCAGACAGAAGAGTTATGCAGACAAGAGAAGGAGAGAACTGGAATTTCAGGTTGGGGACATGTTTTCTTGAAGGTCTCACTTCGAGGGAAATACAAAGATTTGGGATCAAAGGAAAACTAAGTCCCAGATTATAGGGCCATTTGAGAATTCTGGAAAGAATTGGTCAGGTGGCGTATAGACTTGCACTACCTCCGCAGCTAGCAAACGTGCATAATGTGTTCCACATATCCATGCTGCGGAAGTACTTATTCAATGCCGACCATGTAATTGATCACTAGGACTTGGAGATTCGGGAGGACCTGACTTATGAAGAGAAGCCGATCAAACTGTTGGATCGGAAGATTCAGCGACTCAGGAATCGTACCATACCTATGGTGAAGGTTCAATGGAGTCGAGACGGAGTTACTAATGCTACCTGGGAAACAGAGGAGAGAATGAAGAAAAATCACCCAGAACTATTCTCAGGTAAGAACTACACCATTACGCGTAATTTGGAGACCAAATTTCTTAAGTGGGGAGGATGTACACCCCGGAAATTTAGCAATTTAAAATTTCAGAAATATAGAGGGATAAAAAAAAATATAGATGATCGTATTGGAGACTTCCAACACCATGTAATTACGATCCAACAAGAATGGGCCTATAGAACACATTTGGCCCAAGGATATGAATGAACTGGACAGGGAATTACCCAGAAATTCGTGTAGGTAATTATGCCATAATTAGAAAGGGCAATTTAGAGCTAAAAGATGGTTGATTGGTCATGTAGGGTAATCCAAAACTGAACCCAACTCTAAGAGTGGTTTCCTAAACCTTTGCTACCTCTTTTGGGTAAGGGAATCCCAGATTTTCTGGAAACTAGGAAACAAAGCTCGTAGCCCTTTCCTAGTATCGTTAGGACTCTTAACAACATCCTAAAACTATAAGAACTCGTCCTAAACTCTTGGGAAGGTTTAACAATGAAGTTTGGGTCGTTTGGAGGCAAGCAAGAACTTCTGAGGAGCAGGAGAAAGGCTGAGAGTCCGTAGCTTCATCCCCTGCATCTTCTGTTGCATCCAGAACATCAACGGGTTTTAGATCTTCATAAAGGTAGGTGTTCTCGGGACAAGATTAAAGAAAACCCACACCATCATGTAATTCTCTGAGTCTAGGATCATTTGCATTTGGTTTGACTCAATTTCATGGAGTATACGTTGTGTATTCGTCAGTTTTCCGAAGTCTTGCACAGTTAGGGTTTTTTTTTCTGTTCTTCTTGTTATGAACATGATTCAAGACTGAATTTGAATAAACTTTATTCATGAAAGTTCTTATAATTGACATCACTATCATCTTCTATGTTGGACGTTTTGTCCAAAGATTCTTCTTTAGAGAGTTAGGAGCATGATAAGAGAGTTTCTGCAGAATACTGCGATTTCGGACTACATTTAACTCTTTGTTCCTCATGTGTTTTATTGGGATTCGAGACCGAATTAGATCAAACTCTAAACATAAAAGTTCTTCTACTCGTTGTCCTCTTAATATTTCATGTTGAACGTTTTGTCTAAATATCATAATTAGAGAGTATAAGAGTTGGAAGTGACTCACTATAGGGGATATGTTATCTGGTTACACCTGAACATGAGTTTTTGTTCTGGGAAAGTCACTGTGTCGACACAGCCTGGGCTAGTGTCGAACTGCTGTCCCAAAACAGCCCAGATGGTGTTCTGGGAAGCCCTCTAGTGTCGACACAATCCCATCTCGTGTCGACACACTCCCCCAGTTGACCCAGAAGTGCTGGGAAGCTGATCTAGTGTCGACACCACCTGTGCTAGTGTCGACACACTGTCCCATATTGGTTAAGGGGTTTTCTGGAAGCTGTCTCTAGTGTCGACACTACTTGATCTCGTGTCGACACTACTTGACCTTTTACCTTGTATTTAATGCACTGTGTCGACACCACCTGAACTAGTGTCGACACTACCTGACCAGTTTTGCATGATTTTGTCTTGTGTTAGAGCATGGTGTCGACACCACCTGATCTAGTGTCGACACTACCTTACAAGATTTTGTATAATTTGGGTCTAATCATTTCATGATGTCTTCAAGCATGTACATGGTGTTATAAGGTATGCATGGACTTAAAATAAATCAAACCATTAAAGGAAATGGTAATGATATGAATATGATTCTAATGTGTAAATTTTGATTGTTCTTATGATCCTTGGATTATCTTGTGATCTTGCTATTGTCAATTGATAAGATAATAATATGATATGAATGTGGGGATGAATACATGATTAGTATGGACATATTAGTGGTGTAAATGTTATGAGTTGCATATAAGTTTCATGGTTTCATGTTTTCCGGTGTTTAATTGATTATTGTCATATGCATACATGCTAGGAAATTACATGTTCTACATATGATCTGTCTTTAGAAGCACCCTCTTGTCAAGACATTAAGAATTATGAAATATAAGATACGATGTTATCATGCCTTGTTCTTTGAGCTGTTTGTCATTCCTTGACTCTATAAATGATCATGTCCTTTTTACTATGAGCTTGTCATTGAAACTCTGTGGCCATAATATGAATATGTTGTTTGGCACATCGTGGGACTCTGGTCCAAAACTTGATAAATGCCTGTGCAATAGGGCCCTGTCTGGTCCTGGGGAGGAGCGCCCCACGTACTGTTAACCGCAGGAGTATGGACTCTTGGTGCTTGGCATAGCACACCTGACATGCAAGATTTGTGAATATGTGCCTCCTGTTTGACTTGATAAGTTTGACTTGACATGATATGATACGTTTGTTCTTGTGAACACATGAACTCTGCTTGAATATGGCCAATCACTTCTGACATGATTCTATTCTTGAAATATCTGTTCATTGTATATGCAATTCGACATTTCGATTCTGATATGATATCCGTTCTATTCTGCTATTCAATCTGTTAGTATTGCATACATTGCCATCATATTCATATGCATATCTACCTACTTAAAAAATTTTAATCATGATACTAGTGCCCGCACGTTATTGAGATGTAAATCCTACTGAGCTAGTTCGCTCACCCCTATCATCTTGCCCTTTTCAGGTAGTGATGAAGAACCCGGGAGTCAGATGGGACCGGGCAAGAGTGACGAGCACCCGTCCTAGAATAGATGACAGTTTAGAAATAGAAATTGAGTAGTCTATGTAATAGTGAAAACTTTTATGGAAGATTGTTTGAATAATGGACCCTTTGGTTAATTTTCTTATATGAGGTTGTATCTAGTTGAATGCAATGAATTAAAGTATACTATTGGTGACCATATTATAGTCTGAATGTGTTGTTATATCTGAATGTGACTCTGCATTATTCAACTGTGATACGCCGGTTTGTATCGTTCACGTCCCCCGGTATTTATTCCGCTGCTAAATATCGGGGCGTGACAGTTTTGCTTTTAGGTGTGCACGCTCGGGTTTGTTTGATACGGGTGCTACTCACGTTTATTTTCGAGCGGTTCGCTAGGCAGTTAGCCCTAGAGTCAGGCATAGAGTCTGAGGATCTAGAAGTCCCTTTGTCTGTGCACACCCCTATGGGTACGTATCGACTAGGAAGTGCATTCTGTCGTTACATGTATGCATGAGGATAGAGTCCTAGATGGGTGTTTCTTCTTGCTAAAGATGAAGGACTATGATGCTATTCTTGGTCTGGATTGGCTAGAGGAGCACTATGCGTTAGTGGATTGTCGCCGAAGAGGATTGTTTTCCGCATTCCTGGTGAGGATGAGTTCTCTCACCCCTTGCCAAGGAACTTGGCGGGAAAGTTGTCATCTCTGCCATGATGGCGATGCGTATGGTAAACAAGGGTTGTGCCGCTTTCTTGCCAGCGTGGTGCTAGTGCAGAGGATGATGAGTCACCTACTCTTACAGAGATTGAGGTAGTGCAGGATTTTCCAGATGTCTTCCTGATGACTTGTTTGGATTGCCACCGGATAGAGAGATAGAGTTACCATAGAGTTGCTTTTGGGCACCTCTCCTATCTCGAAGGCTCCATATCGGATGGCACCTGCGGAGTTAGCCGAGTTGAGGAAGCAGTTGCAGGAGTTGCTTGATAAGGTATTTATTCGCCCTAGTGTTTCCCCTTGGGGCGCACCTGTATTATTCGTCAAGAAGAAAAGAAGGGTCACTTAGGTTATGCATTGGCTATAGAAAGCTGAACCAAGTGACTATGAAGAACAGGTATCCCTTACCTCGTATTGATGATTTGTTTGACCAGTTGCGAGAGGCATCAGTCTTTTCTAAGATTGATTTGCAATCTGGTTATCATCAATGAGGATTCGGAATGAGGACGTGTCCAAGACGGCGTTTAGAACTCGTTACAGACATTATGAGTTTTTGGTCCTTCCTTTCGGATTGACCAATGCCCTTGCAGCGTTCATGGATCTCATGAACAGGGTGTTTAGGCCTTATTTAGATAGCTTTGTCGTAGTGTTTATTGATGATGTGTTGGTCTACTCTCCGGACGAGACCACAGACCGTCAGCATTTAAGGGTAGTGTTAGAGGTTCTTCGTGAGCACAAGCTGTATGCTAAGTTCAGCAAGTGCGATTTCTGGTTGCGCGAGGTTCATTTCCTGGGGCATGTTATCTCCGGTGCTGGTGTTGCAGTTGATCCAGCAAAGGTCCAGGTAGTTATGGATTGGGAGATTCCCCAGACCCCTTCGAAGATTCGTAGTTTTCTTGGTTTAGCTGGTTACTATCGGCGATTCATTGAGGGATTTTCATCCATCGCCGCCCCTTTGACCCAGCTCACCAGAAAGGGAGTGAAGTTTGTTTGGTCCGAGAAGTGTGAGAGTAGTTTTCAATTGCTGAAGACTAAGCTCACGTCGGCCCCGGTGTTAGTCTTACTGAGCGGTGTAGAAGGTTTTGCTATCTACACAGATGCGTCTCGGATTGGTTTAGGCTGTGTGCTCATGCATCAAGAAAGGGTAGTGGCTTATGCTTCGCGTCAGTTGAAGGAGCATGAGAAGAACTATCCGACTCATGACTTGGAGCTTGCAGCAGTGGTTCATGCACTAAAGATCTGGAGGCACTATCTTTATGGTGTCAGATTTTAGGTGTTTTCCGACCACAAGAGCTTGAAATATCTTTTCTCCCAAAAGGAATTAAACCTGAGGCAGAGGAGATGGATTGAGTTCTTGAAGGACTATGACTTCGACCTTCAGTATCTCTGGGAAGGCGAATGTTGTAGCGGATGCTCTGAGTAGAAGGAGGCCATCTCTCCAGCAAGATTGGAAGATGTTGGAGGATGGGCTTGCGCGTTGACTGAGTTAGGGCCATCGCTATGCCAGGCTTTTGTAGCTCAGTTATCCCTTAGGTCCTCGGTTTTGGATGAGGTGATCGAGGAACAGGAAGCCGACCCTAGACTCTTAGAGTTAGTGGGCAAGGCAGGCATTGCTCGTGATGAGGACGGTGTGATTAGATTTCAGCACCGTGTTTGTGTCCCTTATTTAGTAGATGTCCGTGAGCATGTGTTAGCGGAGGCTCATAGATCGCGATTCTCTATTCATCCGGGTAACACTAAGATGTATCAAGATCTGAAGAGATCATTTTGGTGGTCCGGAATGAAGAAGGATGTAGCGGATTATGTGTCTAGGTGTTTGGTGTGTCAGCAAGTAAAAGCCGAGCGGCAGCGACCATCCGGCCTTATGCAAGGATGGACATCCCAATGTGGAAGTGGGAAGCTATCACTATGGACTTGTTTTGGGTTTGCCTCGATCTAGAAGGGGAATGGCTCGATTTGGGTAGTTGTAGATAGATTCTCGAAGACTGCTCATTTCTTGCCTATGAAGAAGAAGCAGTCAGTAGAGAGTTTAGCTAGATTGTATGTTAGTAGTGTCATTAGATTGCATGGTGTGCCGAAGTCGATCATTTCGGATCGAGATCCGAGATTCACTTCGAGGTTGGGAAGGGTCTTCAGGATGCTTTAGGTTCTGAGCTGAAGCTTAGTTCGGCGTTTCATCCCCAGACCGATGGACAGTCCGAGAGGACTATCTAGACGCTCGAGGATATGTTGAGGGTGTGTGTTCTGGATTGAAAGGATGATTGGGAGCGCCATTTACCTCTTGTGGAGTTCGCATACAACAACAGCTTTCATGCGAGTATTGGCATGGCTCCATTCGAGGCGTTGTATGGTAGGCCCTGCAGATCTCCTTTGTGTTGGGAGGAGGCTGGTGATAGGCAGTTGATCGGACCGGAGTTAGTTCAGGAAACTTCGGATAAGATTCAGCTGATAGAAAGAGGCTTGTTGCGGCACAGGATAGGCAGAAGAGCTATGCCGACAACAGGAGAAAGGATTTGGAGTTCGAGGTTGGCGATCATGTTTCTTGAAGATATCGCCTACTCGAGGTGTTGTCAGATTTGGCAGGCATAGTAAGTTGAGCCCTACATTCATTGGCCATATGAGATTCTCAGACGTTTGGGTAGCGTGGCATATGAGCTAGCCTTATCCCCAGCTTTGGCTAGTGTTCATCCCGGTTTCCACGTTTCGATGCTCAGGAAGTATGTCCGAGATCGTCTCATGTGATTAGTCATGAGCCAGTGGAGATTCAGCCAGATCTGTCGTATGTCGAGCAACCAGTAGCTATTCTTGACCGAAGGTTCAGCACCTCCGGAACAAGAGTATTGCGTCGGTGAAAGTTCTCTGGCGGAACTTCTCGCGAGAGGAGGCTACTTGGGAGCTTGAGGATGCGATGAAGAAGAAGTATCCCCTTTTTTTGAGTAGTGTCGTTCTAACTTCGAGGACGAAGTTTCTTTTAAGGGGGAGAGGGTGTAAGACCCTCGAATTTGTTGCATTATTGTATTGCATGTAAATAATTCATGTTGTGTATGTACGTATGTAAATATCTACGTATGTATTAATTAGTATACTTATGTGTGTATGTGTATAATTTAGTATAAATAATGTATGTATTGCTTGATGGTAGTGTGTGCACAATACATATAGATATTACATGTATATATACAGATGTGCATGGGTTTCTGCATGATTTGATTTCTGGCTAAAGGGCCAGTTGGTGTCCATCTATTGGACGCTAAGGGTGTCAACGTCAATATCGTATAACGTCAGAACTACTTAGGCGTCCACCGATGTTGACGTCAAGATCTCTGACCTGCATGCGTTGCATAGCCAGAAATCCGGGAGCAAGCTACCCCAACCATTGGGGAGCTGTCTCCAACGGTCTGAAAGCCATCTTGTCACCCCTGCGTGATAGGAGAACCCCCTCTCCTATATACAAACACTTTCTTTAACCCTAAGCCTTCTCTTTGCCCTTTGCAAGAGAGGAAGAAGAGAAAAAAAAGGAGAAAACTCTATTTTCGGACTGTGAGAAACCCTCACCTTGCAACCCGAAATCTGAAGTTCTGAAGCTTGATCCGGACACCTGCTACATCAAGGAGCTTGCTGGATCATGAGGAAGGCATCCCCGACCCCGGATAGCACTGGAGCTTGCTCAAGAAACGGAGGAGGCCATCTTGGAGGCTGTTGGGAACTTCTTGGGACAGCCCAAGGAGAGCTTCACCAAGCTTTAATCCCTTTGGAGTATACCTAAGAGGCAAGTACCCTACCCATAACGTCCCTGTATGTGTCTAGGTGGTTTCATCATTTTTGTGTATTTTTCCTCGTGTCCTAGACCCCCAAATTCACCCCATCTTGAAGCTCGGGCCTGTGTTTGCACAGACCTGAACTTGACGGCAACATCCATTGCCGTGAGATCATTCTTAGATCCAACGATTGTGACGTTAACTCCCTTTGACGGCCAAAGCTTGCCGTTAAGATCTTCAGAACAGAACAGAAGACTGTTCTCTCCTCTTATACAACTATTTTCGATGAGTTTCTCGTGATGAGGATATATTGTAGCCTTTATGTACTACGTATACTAGTGAATGTGGCGTGTGGTTGGATTTTGTGCAAAGTGGTAAATGATAGAGTTCATTATTCCACGGAAATACATGTATGACAAAATGTTAACCTTATCAACCCACCGTTTGTGTGATTTAAAAGAATCTAAATGTCCTAATTTTGTCAGACCATGATTTGGTGAATTAGTATGTACTCAAATTTTCTGAGATTTTTTTCCATGCTTGTGTGAATTAGTGAAAATGTTGTTTGGGAAATAGAGATCACGCGTAGGTCATGATAAATCTTGGTAAATCATGTATTGCCCATAAATTTCTGGAATAAATTCTATAGCTCCATGTCTATTAGGGCTCAGACAGTGAGTTGTTAAAATTGTGCTTGTGTTCAACTCCATGTTAAATCGAATTACGGATAGCATGTGAAATAATGTTAGATTTTCTGTAATTCTTTTTAGCTTATAAAAATCTGAAATTTTGCATGAAGAATCCTAAACCAGAAATTAGTCTGTGGTTAAAATTTCAGGTCATTTGGACAAGTATATGATGCAATATGAATTTTCCATGTAAAAGTGTAAAACTAATGCATGCCGTTGTAAAATAATTTGATTTTGTATATAGCAACTGATTAGTGAAGTTCCTGAGTGTAAAATTTCTGTAATTGTAGTGTCATGTCAGGAAAACAGAGCACCATGTGTGTGTGAATGAGTGAATGAATGAAATGAGAGTGACATGTGTAAACATATGTGTTAAAATCGGTAAAATGTGTAATGTATAGCTTGTGCCAAATGTGACACTGCTTCCGTAGAGGGCAGTGGAACCGTATCAGGGAAAAGTCCCCCTGAGAAGGTTCAATGTGTTGTGACCCTAAGGGCATTAGGGGGAAATCCTGGAGGTGGACAAGTACCACTTGTTAGGGTGGAGACTTGTTCTCCCGGTCTGCGCAGTCCAAGAAACGCCATTATATTGCCTAGATGGCGTCTATGTGATGTGATGTGTTGTGTCCTTCTTGGTGGTTTGGACTATGTGTCACGGCACTAAATGTGAATGTGTAAATGTGTATGTGTTCATATGAAAAATGTGAATGTGACAATGTGTAAAAGTGTATGTGTAAAGTGTGAAATATGCGAATTTGGAAATTGTGTAAAAATGTGAAATCAAAATTTGAGGATGTGAGTTTGTAATCCATGTTATGACAATATGAAATCATGCTTAAACAGTAGCTTTACTATGTTATGATCATGTTTATGTATGCAAAATGCCTAGAATCCATGCTAGGGATAATTGTTAAGCATATATAAACAACTTCCATACTTGGTTGTTCACATGTTGTGATTTAATCGTTGTTATAGCTCTCATGTGTTAGATTATGGTTGCTAAAGCATGTAAAAAAAAACCAGCAAGCTTAAAGCATGTAAAATGGTTACGTATATGCGTAAGAATGTGTAGATTCCATGTTAGGTATGTTTCCTTTCATGCATGCTCGGAAATTCATGTTAATGACTTTCATGTCTTAGTTGGTTGAAGGTTGATTGTTATGTGAGAAATGAAGAGAAAGCATGTGATAGGTGATTCCAATTTAGGAAATCTGAAAGCATAGTCCATGTGTTTAGATTGTAGATTCACCATGATAGGTTGCAAAAATTTAATGTCAAGCATGCTACATGTGTGTCTTGTGAACGTGTATGTAGAACCTACT
Source organism: Colocasia esculenta (assembly GCA_014218235.1). NCBI lineage: Eukaryota > Viridiplantae > Streptophyta > Magnoliopsida > Alismatales > Araceae > Colocasia > Colocasia esculenta. The sequence continues at coordinate 25,955 of JACBKR010001770.1, read as the reverse complement.
ATGACATGTGCATGTGCGGTATGTGTAGAGTTACTTGCGGAGTCTTTTAGACTCACTACTTGCTTCAGCATACATGTGTAGTTGGTGACGAGACACTTGTGGAGGAGACGTTGGAGACCGACTCCGAGCGCAGAGATTAGAGTGTGGGAGTTCTTGTGACCTTTTGTGATTTTCATAGTATGTAAATTGAACTTTGTACTATCATTATCCGGAAGAATGTATAAGTATGGACATCTATGTATTTGATTTTCAGCAATTTAAAATATGTGGACTTTTTGTTCTTAAATGTTATCGAATCATGTATATTAAATGTGGATGATGAATGAAATGAAGACAGTGGTTCTTTTACTTCGCTACTCTGTTCTTATATTCACGTGTGTCTCAACTGATGTTATTGTTGGGTAAATGTCCCACTGTGGCAACTTTCACTATATCGACGTGGGTTGGTATAACCGTACCGATATAATGAGGGTCGCTACAATCGCACCCCGTGACAAAGACCTTCTTGCTCATCCCCATTCTTCACACAATGTCGCCTCCATAGACACCAACACTTTGCCCACCGACCTCCGTAGGCCACTGAAGGCAGTAGGAGAAGCAAGGGGTGAAGGGGAGGTGGAGAGAGTGAGAGGTGGGGAGAGAGAAGCTCTTAAGTAGTTATTGCCACAACTTGATGTCAATATAGACCTGCATTAAGTCCACACAAGAAAACTCTAAAATCTCTCAAACTCAACGGCAACATCAGTCGCCGCCAACATAGGTCGACAACACAATATCCCCTTGTCAATCCTAATTAGATGGTAGTTTAGACTGCCGTCAACATTGGTTAACGATAGTCGATCCTGTCGTCAACCTTAAACACTGCAAAAGGCCCATTAAGGGTCTAATAAGAGCCTAAAGCCTCACACCCCACCATGTAATGCTTTGTAGTCTTCGTTTCTTGCTTCCTCGTGTTCTGCATGTGGATTGGGTGTGTCCATGTTCATGCATGGGGAGCTTGTCCTTAAGCATAGTTGATCTTATTGCCATACATGGGTGTGATTGAGGGTGGTTTGAGTTTCTAGTATCTAGTTTACTATTCTTCATGCTCCCTCCCTCTATTTTGTGGTGATTGGTGAGTTTGGGGGTGTTCTTGAGGGCTCAGCTACACTGGCCAGCCCTCAGACTAAGGTTGTGGCACATTGGTGGTGGCATTCTTAGTCGCAACACTTACCTCGTTGCATTCTCCTTCTTCTGGTTGCGCATATCACACTGTCGGGTTCAGGTAGCGATAGGGTGGGCATCACTCCTGCTCTAAAACACTCCAGGCTGTGTGTCACCTTCTGGTAGTGACAACATGTGCATCGCCTTCTCTGTGGTTGCGATAGGGTGATTGTCGCCTTCTCAGATAGAGAATTGGCCGTTTGTTCAAAGGTACTACACTAGTCAATTTTCCCGATGCTTGACACTTGAGGGCTTGTCCTGTTGTGTGGATTGTTACCGTTTCCCGGGACCCCCGTCTCATGAGTCTGTGGAGGGAGTACTCCAGGCTATGAGTGTGCTTGAGTTCGAGTCTTTGAGCTGAGGGGGAAATGGTCTGAACAATGACGTTGAGTTGTTTGCAGAGCTCTCGTGGTTGGTCTGGGACACCGAGGTGGTTTTAAGGTTGTTCATTCGATGCAGACTAGTTAGTCCTTTTCTCACTGCCTCACTTTACATAGTATTGGAATCATCTAGAGGGGCCAAGTGTGGGATCGTGGTCCATCTAGACTAAGGTTGTGGTGTGGTTCTTTGAGCTTCACGACCTCACTTCGATAGAAGGACGACAGGGCTGGACATGTGGTCGAAGGTAAGACGCTTGTGGCACTCCTGACCAGTTGATTGGTGGTAGTCGGTTTCTGTGGATAATGTTGTTGTCTAGACAGACTTATATCTGTCTGTGTTTGCAGTCGTAAGGTAGTAACAATGAGTTGTTTGCACGAGGTTCCCAGTCGTGTAGTGTTTCCTGATAAGTAGTCGTGTAGTAGCCTTTTCCTTCCGCCCTATTCCTTAGTAGAATAGATTGTTATTATTGTTATTCTTTTAATTATATATCTATTCTACTTGTTAGAACCAGTGGGTGATTGGTAGTCCCTACTAAGCTTCTTTGTGAAGCTCACTCTGTGTTTCTTTTTATTACACTACTTAGAAATGCAAGCTTATTATTTCTCTATCTCAAGATCATATTTTATCTTTTGGTCAACATATTTCACTCTATTGTCGACAGATCACTTATCTCTAGTTTGACAGCTTTCTCTTGGTTGTCGACATATGTTTTTATCCTTGTCGATAGACGACGGTTCACTGTAAACTCGATTTGAATCTCAGATGTTGACTTCTTTGTCTCCTTTCTATATGAATTTTAGTGATAACAAAAACACTGATTTTATATGATTCACATATTCTTTTCATCAAGTTTGTCAACATGAAATAAAGGTAAAATAATCGCTCCAAGGATCATCAGTGTAACTATTTCAAAACTCAATCTTAAGTCTTTAGAATATTTTCTAAGTCCATATCGATTATAGAACAAGACTCATATCGATGGATGTTAAAGTGTTCTATCGATTACTGACTAAGTATACTGATTAAAGAACAAAAGCTTTCTATCAATTGTTGTTTAAGTCCTCTATCGATTAGAGAAGAAAAGCTTTCAATCGATTGCTGTTTTAAAGTGTTATACCGATTACTGAAGAAGTAGTGTTCTGATTACTTAACACTTACCTTCTTATCCTTCCAATTGGTGAACATCGTTCTGATTACTAAACACTTGCCATCTTATCCTTCTGATTAGTGAACGATTGTTCTGATTATTGAATGATTGTTCTGATTAGTGATATTTTGCATCGATTACTTAACATCATTCCGATTACTCTTATGTTTTTTCGTTAGAGAACAAGTTTATGTTGATTGGTGTTATCAACATTCTGACCAGTGAACAAAGTTTCAGTATTATATCGAATAGTGTTATAATTGTTTCGATTATTGAACAAAATTTTAGTAGTCTTCCGATTAATGAACACTTACCTTTCGATTAGTATTATTCACTTATCAACTAGTGTTATATCATATCGATTGGTGACCACCATTTTGATTAGTGATCACGTAACTTATGCTGTACTTACGATTAGTAACTAAACTGATTCTGAATTAGTGTACAAACACTTTATTCATACCGATTACTGAAGACTGATTTCACTTATCCCCATGGCTACAGTAAAATTTCCTTAGCGCACAAAATTACTTTATTTCAAATTTTGTTTTTGTGTTTCACGCAATATCTCCTATGTGTCTAAAAGTCTCCAACATTAAATGCAACAAGTAATGCTTTTCAGACCTAGGCTATATGTTCTTACCTTGTGCATGTTGTAGAAAGATATTTCTTTTCTGCTAGATAAAAAGCTCTTGCTTAATTAGTATAGCAGACAGTCAACAGAAAATTAGGGTGGTTGGTAGAAGAGGTATGAGTTGACTGACAAGTGATATTTTTCCTTCTCATCGTCTTCTTCCTAGCATTTATTGGCTATAGGTATCTGGTACTCCCATGAAGCAAATGTTAGACATAATCAACTTCTTGGAAACCTGCATGAAGCAGAAGCTGAAGACTTAACGGGTATATCAACGGATACATCCTCTAAGAGTCTATAAAGAAAGGAGTTGATGCAGTCACCAATCAGAAGAAGCTGAACCGTTCATCTTTTAGAGAGCACACCAACGCAAAGCATCTACTCCTCAACAAGAAAAGAAAGCAGATCTCCGAAGCCAACTTTCCTTCTAGCTTTCTTCATCTTTCTCTGTTATGTTCTTGCTATAATCATTCTAAGAGAGAGTTGTTTCATCTGAGAGAAAGATTCGTTGTATGTCTTTAATCTCTTGGGCTTCGTCTCAGATCAAGCCTTACTATTATAAGCTTGGTCTAGGGACCTTTGTTAATCTCTTCTGAGATTCAGGTTGTTCCTTTTCTTTGAAGAGAAGCCTTACTGTGCAAGTATTTTTGTGCCTTTGTAGAAGGGAAGACTTGAGATGTTTAGGGTATTGTTGTCCCCCTTTGTAGAAAGGAAGACCCAAGGTGTTTAGGGTGTTGTTCATCTTTTGTGTGTAAAGAGAAGACAAGCTAGGCTGGTGTGTACATGTCATTAAGGGAAACTGTACCCTTGGTTAGTAAAATCTCAAGTGTTCTTGGGGACTGGAAGTAGGACTTAGGTGCTTCTCAGAGCCGAACTAGGATAAATCTATCTCCTTTGTTCTTGCTTGTGTGTGTGATTATCCCCATTTATATAACACTAACAATCAATTTTAAGTTTCATTTTTGAGCTGCAGAAATTGTAAAGCAATCCATTCACCCCCACTTTAGGCTTGCCATCTGGGCCAACAAGTGGTATCAGAGTCAGATCTCTTGAAGAAAGCAGAAGATCTAACGATCTTAAGAGAAAAGATCAATGGCAGCTCAAGGTTATGCCGAAGGTCAATCTGTCAGTAGGCCACCCCTATTTGATGGCGAAGATTATCATTAATGGAAGACAAGAATGGAGTTATTCCTTTAAGAATTGATTACCAATTATGGAGCATCATCAAAGATGGAGATCTGAAAGTATCTTCTTCAAGGGAAAATTGGACGGAGGATGACAAGAAAATGCTATCTCAGAATAGCAAAGCCAAAAATATACTATGTTGTACCTTGTCCAGAAAAGAATTTAATGAGATCTCAGCATGCAAATTAGCTAAGGAAATGTAGGACAAACTGAAGCTCACTTATGAAGGAACGAACAAAGTAAAGGAAACCAGAATTGATATCTTGGTTACTCAATATGAGAAGTTCCAAATGTTGATAGGTGAGACCATTACACAAATGTATAATAGGTTCACTAATATTACTAATGGTCTTGCAGGACTTGGAAAAGCATACAACACTGGGGACATGGTGAGAAAAATCCTTCGATCTCTACCACACTAGTAGACTCCCAAGGTTATTACTATAGAAGAAACAAATGACCTCTCTACCATGTCTTTGGAAAAATCATTGGGTCTCTTATGACTCATGAGATAAATATGGAAAGGTTGGGAGAAAGCACTTCAAGGAAAATGGTTAGCATTGCTTTGAAGATAGAAGAACCAAGCACAGATGAAGCCACTGCCAGTGAGAGTAGTGATGTAGACAGTGATGAAGAAATCTTTCTGTCAAGATGTCTACAAAAGATTTTGGCTAAAAAGAAACATCATTTAGGAAGAAAGCTCTTTAAAAGGGATAAAGCTTTCAAGAAATCAGAACCAATCTACTATGAATGCAAGCGGCCTAGGCATCTGAAGACAGACTGTCCCAAACTAAAGAAAAAGGAACACAAGAAGAAGGAGCCTTCAAGAAAATTAAGAAGTACAATAAGAAAGCTATGGCAGCTATTTGGAGCAATGAAGAGAGCTCATCTGAAGGCTCTAGCTCAGATGAACAAGAGGGAGAAAAGACCAACATTGCCCTAATGGCAAATTTTGATGATAAGGCAACTTCTAACACTTCCTTTGATTCTTTTCAGATTCAGATGATGATGATTTAGAAGAATAATTAATAAGCTATATAAAAAAATATAGAGATGTATCTAAGCAATTAAAATTATTAAAGAAAAACTTTGCATGCTTAGAAAACACTAATTTGGATCTGAAACTGAACAATTTGAAAAACAAGTTGAATAATTAAAACATAGAAACGATTTGTTATGTGAATACCTAAAAGAGAAAATAGTAAAATAGAAAATCTATAAAATGATAACATGGTAAATAAATTAAATGAAAAAAATAATATCATAACATAAGATAATAAGTATCTAAATTCCACACTAGATAAACTCACCAATGGTAAATCATCCTTAATTTTAAAAGACGCAAGAAGAAGTGGTAAGAAGAAATGTGGTGTAGGTTATACATCACCTGAAAGTGAAGAAACAATTATATATCCTTAATAATATCCAATTCCAAAATTTGTATCCGAGGGAAACTATGTAAATAAGAATAAACTAAAACCAAACAAAAATAATTCATATGTAGTTAAAATTCCTTGATGCACTCATTGCAATAAATTAGGCCATGCTATTAAGTCATGTGCAACTAGAAACAAAAGGTGGATTTCTAAACATGATCATCATAGCACTAACCACCAAGGACCCAAAAGGATTTGGGTGCCTAAATCTCAGTGATTTTTTTGCAGGTAAGTCTTAGAGCATCCAAGTGGTATTTGGATAGTGGGTGCTTAAGGCACATGCCCTGCTAGGTCGCGATGCCATCACACCCTATAGGGGGACCGCGACACTAACTAAGTGTCCCATATCTCCAAAAGACACGTACCCCCAGCAAATGCCTAGTGTCACACTCAAACGACCAACCACGACAGAAAACGAGAATGCGCCCTCCAGGTAGACCACGACAAGAATGCGGCTACTAACCCCAACACAACTACAACCAGAGCACTAGGTCAACCCAACTCAAAGCCAGAAACTTCCAGGTCAACACACTCAGGTCTAGAAACCTGGAAACACCTCAAAAACCATGACAAGGCCCATTAACTACGATCTGGGAACATCGTACGTTACAATCTATGCCTGAGTGGGTTGAGGTGTGTTTTCCTCGCTCGGTATGTGACTATTATTTCAGTGGTTGTTTTGGGTTTGTGTGGTTTCTTGGGTATGAACCTTGAGGCTAGGTCTACCTAGGGTTCGATCTTTAGATGAGGATCGTGACGGTTCGATACGTCACGTTCTCATCTAAAGGTGACACCCCAGTATTCGTGCTCAGGTAGAGACTCAGTGCTCGTTGTGTTCTCGTCCCTAGGCAATGCACCTATAGTGCGACTGGTAGCGGCTGGTCGATGTGTCATGTTCCATTAGCTTCTGGCTATGGTGTGTGCTTGTGTTGGCTGACGGACCTTCCGAAAGTTTTGAAGGTGTGCTTAAGCATGCCTTGTGTTGCTGGGCTTGCCATGGTTTACAAGCTAGCTATGTTGTTTGCTTACTATCGATGCTTGCCCTGCCTGTCTCTGTTCGCTCGGTGCTCAGCACTTGAGGGTTCGTCCTATTGTGTGGGTTGTTACTAATTCTTAGGACCCTTGTCCTCATGAGCCTGGGAGAGAGTAATCCGGGCTATGAGTGTACTTGAGACTATGTCTCTGAGCTGATGGGAAAATAGTGTTTGGATAGTAGTGTTGATTGTTTGTAGAGCTCTCTTGACTGGGGCGGGACACTGAGGTGGTTTTGTAGTTATTCTTCCCGACATGGCCCAGTTAGTCTGATTTCTCACTGCTCTTCCTACGTGGTTCCAGAGCAGTGTAGTGGCTGCCAAGAGTGGGATTGTAGCTTGGCCAGGCTACAATGGTTGTTGTTGTGGTGGGTTCTGCCCCACTCTTCCGGGGAGGTTGTGTTGGCCACGGAATATGGCATCAAGCTTTCTAGGGGGGGGGGGGGTGAATAGAAAGGCTACAGAAATTCTGAAACTAAAACATAGAAATCACAACTTAAAAACTTTGGTTAGTGAATGTGATAGTATGTGATAGAGAGTAGCAGTGCGGAAGCAAATATAAACACTCACACAAATGAACACAGAGAATTTTATCCTAGTTTGGTACTTCACAGAAGGAAGACTTACGTCCAGTCCCCAAGCAAATCTTGGATTTACTAACTGGGGTACAAACCCCCCAAGGATATACAAACCCCCAGCTCCCCGCTGGTCCTCTTCCTTTCTGAGTAGGAAGGAAACTCACTTCTGTTATAGGTCAAGAAGCCATTCTCCTGGAACAAACTCAAGTGCGGTTCTATGGAACAAACCCCAACACAGTTTGGTTGGAACAAACCCCAACACAGTTCTGCTGACACCAACCCCATCTAGGTTCTTCCTTAACTAAAAGAAAGTGCTAAGAACAGTCCCTTAGCTGGACAGAAACCGCCAGCAACCCCACTGACCTTCTCTTCACACAGGAAGAGGCTCACTGTATACAATCCTACAGCTAGATAGAAATCTTTCTTAGAAAAGAAAGAACAGACTGAGAGTTGTACAAAATGGACACTAACTCAAAAACTCTTAGCCGAAAGACTCTCCCCAAAATTACAACGCAACACAGAGAGAGTGAAGAGAGGAAAAAGGAGCTTGAAGCTTGAAGACTTTAGATGGCTGTTTGCACACTTCTTTTGGGCTCGAGCTCTTTCTCTCTTTTTTAAGTGTATATGGAGTTGAGGTTTCTCACTGAATGTGCACTCTTTAAATGATCTTCCGGAAAGCTCTCTTATACTCTTCAGCCTTGCTTCATCTTTTGATAGAGCAGCTTTGAACATATCCGTTGAAGAGATCCGTTGGAACTCTTTAGCCGTTGTTGATCTCTTTCTTTATATACTCTTCTTCTTCTTCTGTCTAATAGACACTTGGGTAGAAGGAAGTCTAGATATCTGTAGGCACAAAAGATAGAGTCAGACTAAAAAGGTCTTCTGACAAAAGCCATACCTTGCCTTACTTCCATGTATTCTGCTGACATCCAAATATGTTAGATACGACCCTTTTTGTCTAGCAGGAATGAAGGAGTCCTTATTTTCTGCTGACAACTGTCACGTACCTTGAAGGATAGACAACAAAAAGATCTTCAGTCAGACAGAGAAATAATAAGTTAAGCATATGAAGTGCATTTGAGTCTTCATTGGGCGCCAAAGACATTTTTAAACATTTGAAATAGAGAGGTAATCGATGTTTAGTATAATAGTAATCGATGTGAAGGACAATCGATGTTCCATGAAATCGATGTTTCAATGTAACCCATGTATGTATCGATGTTTGTGTAATCGATGTTTGAACACAGTCGATGTTCTAAGGTAATCGATGTTGAACTGAAATTGTTGTTTGACTGAAGTCGATGTTTAAGTGAAATCGATGTTCAAATGAAATCATGTTTGAACGAAGTAGATGTTTAAGTGAAATCGATGTTTGAACGAAGTCGATGTTTAAGTGAAATCGATGTTCAACTAAAATCGATGTTTGAACGAAGTCGATGTTTAAGTGAAATCGATTTTCAAATGAAATCGATGTTGAACGAAATCGATGTTTAAATGAAGTCGATGTTTAAGTAAAGTCGATGTTCTAAATGAAATAGATGTTGACTGAAATCGATGTTTGAATGAAATCGATGTTAATGAAGTCGATGTTTGAAGTCGATGTTTAAGTGAACCGTAATCGATGTAAAGCATAATCGATGTTTACTTAATAGTAATCGATGTGGACTTCTGTTCTCTAATTGATGTGGCACTCAGTCAGTAATCGATATGCATTGAACAACAATCGATTTAGCTTTCCAGTGCAAATCATGAAACGATAGTGCGTAATATGATGTATTTATGAGGAAATCATGATATTAATATATCATAATATTTAAGTTAATCATGAGTTTTGTTATCATCAAAATAAAGGGTAAATTATAAGAGTGGTTCAACAATCTCCCCATTTTGGTGATGATAAAACTTATGAGAATTTTTGACAAAGATACTTAAAAAATATGGAATAACAGAAAATTCATAGTTTAAACTTACTCTCCCCCTTTTTGTCAATAACCAAAAAGGAAGGATCTTACCATTACATTTTGTCCCCTTGATATAATGACTTCTTACCAGTATGTTGAAGGAGAGGGGTTCAAATATTTGTCATAAACATGTAACTCCCCTTAGTGTATGCTCCCCCTGAATGTGAGACTCATTCAAATTTTTAGGAATTAACTTATTGGTCTTATGGTTTTGACATATTCACTGTTGTTTGTCAAGTCTTCAAGATTTTTGCCTGTATTGATCTTAAAAATAGAAATACTTGCAAACCATTGTTAGTAGTACTATAAATACAAATCTGTGACTACTCCTATTCAGATATGAGTTGGATGAAGAGCTGGCAGTCACCAATGTCTTGAGCATCCTTTATTTTTGATGCTCCAAGGCTATCCTGCAAAAAATACTCAGAAGTAGGTACCCAAATCTTTTTGGGTCCTAGATGGTTAGATGTATAAAAATAACCTTTAGGAATCCATAATAAGTGCTTAGTAGTGCAGGTGTTTACTGTGTGGCCTAATTTATAGCAATGAGAACAACAATGAATATAATTTATTTGCAGGCCTATATTATCTTTGTGATGTTTGTTTAAAACATGATTTTTAGAAACCTTTTTCTTTGAGAGCATTTGTTCATTACAGGGGCCTTTTTCTGTGGCATCTTGGTTCTTTCAGGAAATATGACTTGTTTTCTTTTTCAGAAGGGTATATCCGTGGCCTTGTTATTATTGTCAGTTTTAGAGCTTTTAAGTCCAGAGAGGCTTTACCTTTGTTAATTTTCTAACTGATTCTTTTAAATAAAGATTTTCCTCAGTTAGAGTTTTAATTTTCTTCTAACTCTATTTTTCATTGTTCTTGCTTTTTAAATCTTCATTAAAAAGATAATTATTATCTTACTTTCTTTAATTGTGTTTCTAATTGTTCCATTTCGGATTTAAGATCAAAATTGGTGTTTCTAAGCAAGTAATGTTAATTTTTAGATTCTTTAATTCTTTTAAAAAACCTTTATGTTTTTCATAAGTTCATTAAAGATATCTACTGAGTCTTCATACTCTGACCCTGAATCAGTGCACGAATTAAAAGATGGGTCAGAATGTACCTCATCTACTCTACTATGAGGGCTAGACTTACTTGCTCTTTATGAATCTGAGCTTGATGAATATGAAGTGGAGACTTCTTCATTGTCCCAAGCAGTAGCCATGGCTTTTTCTTTTGAATTTCTTGTGCTTCTTCTTGGACTTTTCTGGCTGACTAGTCTTTTTGAGTTTTGGACAATTTGGTCTTAGATGTTCAGGTTTTCTGCATTCATAGCAGACTGGTTATTTCTCTTTTTTCTCCTTCTTTGGATTCTTCTTGATCCATTCTTCTTCTTCTTAAGAATTCTCTGAAGTTTGGAAAGTACATCATCTACATCACTATCTTCAGAGCTTGCATTTTTTGGACTAGAAGAGGAAGAGGTGGATGGAGCAACTATAACTTTGAAAGTATTAGTAAATTTATTTTGGATGAGCTTTCAGATAGTCTCTCCATGTTGATCTCATGTGCCATCAATGATCCTATAAGCTTTTCTAATGACATAGTTGTAAGATCATTAGCTTCTTCGATGGCTGTGACTTTGGAGTCTACTGGCTTGGTAGAGATATGAGAATCTTTCTTACCATATCTCCAGTGTTGTACATCTTTCCAAGCCCTGCAAGACCATTAGTTATGTTAGTAAATCTGCTGTACATTGTGTAATGGTCTCACCTATCAGCATTTGGAACTTCTCATATTGAGTGACCAAGATGTCAATCCTGGTTTCTTTGACTTTGTCAGTTCCTTCGTATGTGAGCTTCAACTTGTCCCACATTTCTTTGCTGATTTGCATGTGAGATCTATTGAATTCGCTCTTGTCAAGGCACAACATATGAGGTTCTTGGCTTTGCTATTATGAGAGAGCATTTTTCTGTCGTTGTCTGTCCACTCCTCTCTTGGTTTGAGGACTATCAGATCTCCTTCTTCAATGATAGTCCACAGTTGATAGTTATAACTCTGGAGGAAGAACTCCTCATTGTCTTCCAGTAGTTGTAATCTTCACCATCGAACAAGGGTGGTCTGTTGACAGATTGGCCTTCAGCAAATCCTTGAGCTGCCATTTGATCTTTGCTCTTTAGATCATTAGATCTTCTTTGAATATTGGAAGAGCTTGGCTCTGATACCACTTGTTGGCCCACAGAATATGGCAGCAAGCTTTTAGGGGGGGGGGTGAATAGAAAGGCTACAGAATTCTGAAACACAAATAAACACAGAAATCACAACTTCAAAACTTTGGTTAGTGAATGTGTTAGTGTGCGATAGAAAGTAGCAGTGCAAAAGCAAATATAAACAATCACACAAATAAACACATAGAATTTTATCATGGTTCGGTACTTCACAGAAAGAAGACCTACGTCCAGTCTCCAAGCAAATCATGGGATTCACTAACCAGGGTACAATTCCCCAAGGATATACAACCCCAGCTCCCTGATGGTCCTCTTCCTTTTTGAGTAGGAAGAAAACTCATGTCTGCTATAGGTCAAGAAGCCACCCTCCTGGAATAAACCCAAGTGCGGTTCTGTTGGAACAAACCCCAACACAGTTTTGTTGACACCAACCCTAGCTAGGTTCTTCCCTTAACCAAGGAAGTGCTAAGATAGTCCCTTAGCTGGATAGAAACCACTAGTAGCCCCACTGGCCTTCTCTTCACACAGGAAGAGGCTCACTGTATACAGTCCTACAGTTGGACAAAAATCTTTCTTAGAGAAGAAAGAATAGACTGAGAGTTGTACAAAATGGACACTAACTAAAAAACTCTCAGTCAAAAGACTCTCTCCAAAATTACAATGCAACACAGAGAGAGTGAAGAGAAGAAAATGAGCTTGAAGCTTGAAGACTTCAGATGGCTGTTTGCTTACTTCTTCTTGGGCTCGAGCTCTTTCTCTCTTTCTTTTGAGTGTATATGGAGTTGAGATTTCTCACTGGATGTACACTCTTTAAATGATCTTTCGGAAAGCTCTCTTTATGTTCTTCAACCTTGCTTCATCTTTTTATAGAGCAGCTTTGAACATATCCGTTGAAGAGATCCGTTGGAACTCTTCTAGCCGTTGCTGATCTCTTTCTTTATCTACTCTTCTTCTTCTTCTGTCTAACAGACACTTGGTGTGTAGAGGGAAGTCTAGATATCTGCATGCACAGAAGATAGAGTCAGACTAAAAAGCTCTTCTAACAACAAGCCCATACCTTGCCTTACTCCATGTATTCTGCTGACATCCAGATATGTTAGGTACAACCCTTTTTATCTAGCAGGAAGGAAGGAGTCCTTATTTTCTGCTGACAACATGTCACCTACCTTGAAGGATAGACAACAAAAAGATCTTTAGTTAGACAAAGAAATAATAAGTTAAGTATATGAAGTGCATTTGAGTTATCATTAGGCGCCAAAGACATTTTGAAACATTTGAAATAGAGAGGTAATCGATGTTTAAGTATAATAGTAATCGATGTGAAGGACAATTGATGGTCCAATGAAATCAATGTTTCAATGTAATCCATGTATGTAATTGATGTTTGTGTAATCGATGTTTGAACACAGTCGATGTTTAAAGGTAATCGATGTTGAACTGAAATCGATGGTTGACTAAAGGCGATGTTTAAGTGAAATCGATGTTCAACTGAAATTGATGTTTGAATGAAGTCGATGTTTAAGTGAAATCGATGTTCAACTAAAATCGATATTTGAACGAAGTCGATATTTAAGTGAAATCAATTTTCAACTGAAATCGATGTTGAACCGAAATCGATGTTTAAATGAAGTGATGTTTAAGTGAAGTCGATGTTCTAAATGAAATCGATGTTGAACCAAAATCGATGTTTGACTGAAATCGTTGTTTGAATGAAATCGATGTTTGAATGAATCAATGTTTGAAGTTGATGTTTAAATGAAGTCGATGTTTGAAGTCAATGTTTAAGTGAAGCGTAATCGATGTGAAAAGCATAATCGATGTTGACTTAAACAGTAATCGATGTGGAATTCTGTTCTTTTTTCTAATCGATGTGGCACTCAGCAGTCAAATCGATATGCTTGAACAATTGATTTAGATTTCAGTGTAAATCATGAAACGATAGTGCCATCGTAGGATGTATTTATGAGGAAATCAAGTATTAAATATATTCATAATATTTAAGTTAATCATGATTTTGTTATCACCAAAATAAAGGATAAATTATTAAGATGGTTAACAAGTTGGAGGGAGATCAGCTGGCGAGCTGGTTGCCTATGGCCACTCTCGACTACCATTGTCAGTGGCAGATTACTTTTTGTGTGTGGTGGTTTCCCTTGTGGGCTATGCTCTGTGAGTTGGGGGTCGTCGACCTGGCTTGCATGGCGGTTTGTGCCAAGCGGGTCTCACGCAATCGCAACCCATTTTGTTTGGCAACTTGATCGTAGGGCCCGTGCTTTCCATTTGGGCCTGCCCTGTCGGCCCCGTGCTTTTGCTCCTACGATGTGTTGGGCCTCCAACCTCACTAGCAGCCGAGGGCTAAGCGATGTGCTTCCATCTCTGGTTGCTGCTAAGAGATGATTGGAGTGTTTTCTGACTCCGGTGTGCCTTGGTGGTTTTCCTACTTAGTGTTCTCTTGTGCGGCTTGTGTGGGCCTTGACCTCGTTTTTCTGTAACTATTCTTTGGTGCCCATTCGTGGTGGTACCGTGTGTAGTACCCTAGAATTTCCTTGAATTATTCTGTACAATGTGTGTTTATTTCTGCATAATTTGAATGCTGTTGTGTGTAAGAACTAGGCGTCAAGATCGTTTGACGTTAAGGCTTGTAAGCGGCAATATCGTATGCCGTTTATATGGTGTTAACGACAATAGGTATTGACGTTTAATATTTTTTCTGAATTATTTAATTATGGGCAAGACTATAAACGACATCATCATGGACGTTTATATTGGGGGAGACGGCAACCTATGTTGACGCTAACCTGACTTGCCTGTTTTTGAGCTTTCCGTTCCGGATTTAAGAGATCGGCCGTTTCGGGAAGGTTTTAATGGGCTGATCCGATGCGTTTAGATCTGAGGGTCAGGATTAGGTTTGGTCTTTGCTTGAGAGGTCTTTATAAGACCAGATCTCGCAGAAAGAAAAGGGGTTTTTGCTTTGGTTCTGGAGGAGAGAAAGAGGGCCGAGGAAGGGATTTGCAGAGCGATCTGGTGCTTGTTCGTGCGATTCGAGGGCTTCTACACCGAGGAGATACATAGGACTTCGTGCCAAAAGCTCATCCAGGAGGAACTTCATCGGAGGAGGTTTCGGATTGCTTGAAGACGGAGGAAAGAACTGTCTCCCTGGCGAGACGGGCTTCTTCGAGCTCGGATTCGACACTCCATTAGGAGGGATTGAGGCAAGTTACATGGGGGATTAGTTTAGGATATGATATATTACGTATTTAACATTTTTCTGTATTTTTAAAGCATAAAACAACCTACGGGAAGGGTTAGAAACGCCGTTATTTCATGCAGTTTTTCTGTGTCTTAGAACTAGACGTCCAGGGGTATTGCCGTCTATATAATGTAAACGGCAATATCGACTGCCGTTTAGTTCATCCGAAATATATATGTATTTTCTGTCCTTACTATATGTAAACGGCGCTATGTGCCGCCGTCTGTTTGTGTTAACGGCGCTATGTGCCGCCGTCTATAATTACTTAACGACAACGTTGTGGACGTCGACCATAGTAAACGTCGTATGATGACGTCAAGATTATCAGAATCATGTATTCCCTGAAATCTGAGTGAACTTGTTTAAATGTATAATTTATGAATGTATGCGTTTCAGCCATGAAATATTTGAGCATGTGGTTGTTATTATGGACTGTCTATTGCTATAATGTACAGGTTACTATATGTATTAATGAACTTGCATAATTACATGACAACGATCAATGTTAAGTTAGTAAAAGATAAGTATAATGATTTAAAAGAGAGCATGTTGATTGATGTTTAGATTACTGCAATAGATATGATATGTCAGTAATCCTGTTCCATGTGAAATTGTGAGCTTTTCTCAATATTAAACCATGTTAGTTAGTTGATTTAATAGAGTTAATTTCATGAAAAATAGTTGCAGAAATCAGAAAATTATGAAATTTGGCATGTGTATTGTAATTACTGATTTCGAATTTCTGTTAAAATTTCAGAATTTTCAGACATGTGTACGTTCTGTTATGAATTTCTGAACAATATATTACACATAGAATTGAATAAATGAATGAAAATGCAAGAATGAATATTAGTATCATGATAGAAATCTGTGTACAGTAAATAGGATTTCAGAACTGAAAGTGTTGTACTTTGAAATATTGCATTAACACATGTTAAATAGTATGAAATGAAATGTCACTATCTATTATACATGTTAGTGTATGCATTATAACAATGATGCCAATAAGACATTGCTATCTTAGAGATTCCTACAAGGAACTACACCGTAGATGCCCCTATGGTAATGGTTCACCTACATGTAAAGAAATGAATCCGTGGGCAACGGATTGAAATCCTGGAGGTAGACTTGTTCTACTGGTCAAGGTGGGAAGGACTTTCCCCGTTTTTGCGCAAATACTATGACTTCATCACCGCATTGCCTAGGTGATAAGTGAATGTTAAATGACTACTGATCTCTAATTTAGTGTGGGCTATGTCTTGGCAACTATATGAAAATGACTACATGCTACAAGTTACATATCTACATGCTACATGTTACATGCTACAAGTTACATGTCTACCTGTTCTACATGCTACATACTACATGTTATATGCTTACATTCCTACATGTGAACTTGTTCAAAGGATTTCATGTTACATGTCAATGTTTTAATATTACTACATGAAAATTGTTTGTAAAGAATAGTGCATGCATAAATGAGAAATTGATACATGAGAATTGTTGTAGGTCACATAACATCGAATAGATTCCATGAATAAGTAATTCTATGCTATATGTGAAACATGTTTTATTTCCTTAATAGTTAGAATCACTATGAAATGAATGATTGCCAATGGACTTAGAACTATCGTAAGAAAAGTATATGATATCAATGAATGGAATGCTAATGTACTACCATGTTTTAAAACTAATATACTGTTAATATCTTGAACTGTCTTTCATGTGATTTGCTGGGTCTTGTAGACTCATACTTGCCTAACATTTCAGGAGAGCCAGAGGATACAGAGGAGTTAGTGCAAACTGACTCAGAGCGTGAGGACGTGGAGACTTAGCTTGGCATAGAGAGATTTAGAGTGAATCTTGTATGTGAGGATCTTATGTAATTTCTTTATGAACTGATCTTTGAAATGTAATAAACTTTGGACTATTGCTACCCTTTTTATGCATTAGATTTGCTTTTGAATAAATGCTGATTGCAAGTGTTTAATTCCATATTCGGTCATTTATCATTGGAATTGAATAGTTATTTGTGTATATTTCAACCTGTATTGTAATTGTTGGATTCGTTCCACTGTAATACCTCTATTAGATCCAATGTGAGTTGGTGTAACTGTACTGGGTCTAAGAGGGGCGTTACAGAGATTGGTATCAGAGCGATCCAGGTTGAACATGTACATAATAGAATATCAGTATTGTATTCATATTTCAAGTCTGCATAAAGAATTAGTCCAAGTTATGTAGAATGATAGGTTATTAAATAGGATGCTTTTTTGCAGACTATGGCGACTCGTGGACGTAGAGGAGCTGGCCCGGCTCGAGGTGATGAGTCAGCAGTGATCAGCAGCTCCAGCACAGCAGGCTCAGACCAGACGGGTGTACCTTTGCCACCCCCACCACCACCTGTAGACTACGGAGCATTGATGCAAGGATTGGTGCATGCGATGCAGACTCAGGCTCAGACTACAGCGGCATTGCAGGCGCAGGTTCAGGTCGGTAGCTGCAAGAATTATTCAAGGTGCTAACTGAAGAGTTGTTATCTAAGAGATGTTTTGGATTGTAGGCACGGGCACCTGCTCAGGAGGCAGTTTTTGGAGGAGTGCCTATGATGGAAAGATTCAGGAGGATGACCCCGCCTTTCTTTAAGGGAGAGAGTGATCCCATTCTTGCGGAGAGTTGGCTTAGAGAGACGGAGAAGATCTTTCGTGCCCTTCGTTGTGCGGAAGAGGAGAGAGTGTCCTTAGCTACTTATATGCTGCAGGTAAAGATAGATTTTAAGGAGTTTATGGGTATTGTTTGGAATATATCTTAGATGTACTTACCTTCTTTTTCAGGAGCGTGCCGATGTGTGGTGGTCCTCTGTACTACGCACACAGTTTGAAGATGGTGCTATGGAGGTTGCATGGACTGAATTCGTCCGCTTGTTCAAGGCGAAGTATATTCCAGAGCACGTGCAGGACCGCATGGAGCAGGAGTTTTTGACGTTGACCCAGGGGTCAATGAGTGTACTTGAGTATGAGGCAAGATTTGCGGAGCTGTCCAAGTATGCGCCTCACATTGTGGCAGATGAGCGGAGGAAGGTAAAGAAATTTATCATGGGTTGAAGCCGTCCCTGAGGACGAGACTAGTGGCATTAGGACATCGTTCCATGGAGGAAGCTTTGTCAGCAGCTTGCATGCAGGAGGCAGAGATGGAAGTTTACCTTGAAGAGAAGAGAGCTTCTTTGAAGAGGCCAGCATCAGCTTTCCAGCGGCAGGATAAGAAGAAGACCCCAGTTTTTCAGCAGAGAGCAGTGGTTCCAGCGAGAGCAGCGGCACCGACTCCAGGCGGAGGTATGATTGCAGAGAAGCCAGTGTGTACCCAGTGCGGGAAGCGTCATGGAGGCGAGGTGTGTTGGGTGACTTCCGGGAGATGCTTGAGATGTGGTGATAAGAACCACAAGATCAGAGACTGTCCGAAGATGGCGCAGCAGACTGCAGCGGCAGCAGCACCAGCAGCAGCGAGACCGGCACCGAGAGCAGCAGGGAGACCGAGGGCTCCGGCTCGAGTGTTCGCCTTGGCGAGAGACGAGGCAGAGTTGGCAGAGCACGTCACTGAAGGTACAATTCTAATTATGGGAATGCATGCTAGAGTCTTATTTGATACCGGTGCCACGCATAGTTTTGTTTCCGAGAGATTTGCCAAGGTCTTGATAAAGGAGAATGGTCTAGTTCCAGAAAAGTTGGAGGTTCCCTTGTCTGTGCATACTCCAGCAGGAACTATCTTGACCGAGCAGTGTTTTTCGTCGCTTTCTGTGTGCATTGAGGAGCAAGTTTTGCCTGGTAATTTCTATTTGCTGAAGATGAAGGATTATGATGCTATCTTGGGCTTTGATTGGCTCGAGGAGCATTATGCTCTGATGGATTGTCGGCGGAAGCTTATTGTTTTTCGGATTCCTGGAAAGGAGGAGTTTGTTCACCCTTTGCCCAAGGTCATGTCGGGTAAGTTTGTGATTTCGGCTTTGAAGGCAACTCGGATGTTGAGCAAGGGTTGTTCTGGTTTTCTGGCTAGTGTGGTTGTGACCGAGGATTCGAAGAAGGTTCTATCTGTCGAGAATATTGAGGTGGTCAGAGATTTCAGCGATGTCTTTCCTGAAGATTTGTTGGTTTTGCCACCTGCAAGGGAGTTAGAGTTTGGCATTGAGCTCGTACCCGGCACAGCACCTATTTCCATTGCACCTTATCGCATGGCGCCAGCGGAATTGGCAGAGTTGAGGAAGCAGCTGCAGGAATTACTTGATAAGGCTTCATCCGGCCGAGCGTTTCGCCATGGGGAGCACCTGTTCTTTTTGTGAAAAAGAAGGATGGATCGATGAGGTTGTGCATAGATTACCGTAAGCTTAACCAGGTAACTGTTAAAAACAAGTACCCTTTACCTCGTATTGATGACTTGTTTGATCAGTTGCGAGGAGCTTCTGTATTCTCTAAGATTGATCTTCGTTCTGGCTATCATCAACTCCGAATTAAGCCGGAAGATTCTGCTAAGACGGCTTTTAGGACAAGATATGGCCATTATGAGTTCCTTGTCTTACCCTTTGGTTTGACAAATGCTCCAGCAGTTTTCATGGATTTGATGAATAGAGTTTTTCGGCAGTATCTGGATTCTTTTGTGGTAGTCTTCATTGATGATGTGTTGATTTATTCGCCCGATGAAGAGACTCATAGTGAGCATCTGAAGATTGTGTTGGGTGTCCTGAGGGAGCATAAGCTGTATGCTAAATTCAGCAAGTGCAACTTCTGGATGAAAGAAGTCCATTTCTTGGGTCATGTTATATCGGGAGAAGGTGTGTCTGTAGATCCAGCTAAGTGGAAGCTGTTCTTGATTGGGAGACACCGAGATCTTCAGCTGACATCAGGAGTTTTCTCGGTTTGGCTGGCTATTATAGGAGATTCATCGAAGGATTTTCTTCTATTGCGGCGACTTTGACGAGGTTGACAAGGAAAGGAGTCAAGTTTGAGTGGTCAGAGGCTTGTGAAAAGGCGTTCCAGGAATTGAAGGCTCGTCTGACCTCAGCGCCAGTGCTTGTTTTGCCCAATGATGTAGATTCTTTCTCTATCTACACAGATGCTTCGAAGATTGGGCTTGGTTGTGTTCTGATGCAGGTGGTCGAGTTGTGGCGTATGCTTCTAGGCAACTTAAGGAGCATGAGCGCAACTACCCGACCCATGACTTGGAGTTAGCAGCTGTGGTCTATGCTTTGAAAATTTGGAGGCACTATCTATATGGAGTTAGATTTGAGCTCTTCTCAGACCACAAGAGTCTCAAATACTTGTTCTCGCAGAAGGAGTTGAATCTGAGGCAGCGGAGGTGGATAGAATTCATGAAAGACTATGATTTTGATCTGTCTTACCATCCAGGGAAGGCCAATGTAGTGGCAGATGCGTTGAGCAGGAAAAGACAGATGATGAGGCAAGACTGGAAGATGCTAGATGACGCTTCAAGTTCTTTGGCTGTTCTAGAACCTCAATTGTGTAACTTGTTCATGGCACAGTTGTCTTTGAGATCTTCTATTCTTGATCGGGTCATTGCATTGCAGAAAGATGATCCGTTGTTGCAGGAGTTGGTTGGAAAGAGCGGAATTACCAGAGACGAAGATGATGTGATTCGCTTGAATCTTAGGGTATGTGTCCCTAATAATGTTGATCTGAGAAAGGAAATTTTGGAGGAGGCGCATAGATCTCAGTTCTCTATTCACCCAGGCAGTGGGAAGATGTACAAGGATCTGAAGCGTTCTTTCTGGTGGTCTGGCATGAAGCGAGATGTGGCTGTTGTTGCAAGTGTCTGATTTGTCAGCAAGTGAAGGCAGAGCGTCAGCGACCTTCAGGCTTGATGCAGAGGTTAGATATCCCTCAGTGGAAGTGGGAGCAAGTGACCATGGACTTTGTATCCGGATTGCCTAGATCGGCTAGAGGAAATGATTCTATTTGGGTGATCGTTGATAGATTTTCGAAGAGTGCTCATTTCCTTGCCATGAAGAAGAACAGTCCGTTGAGAGCTTGGCAAGACTGTATATTAATAGTATTGTGAAGCTGCATGGGATTCCGAAGTCGATTATCTCAGATCGTGATCCGAGATTCACTTCCAGGTTTTGGCAGAGTTTGCAGCAGGCTTTTGGCAGTCAGTTGAAGTTGAGTTCGGCATTTCATCCGCAAACGGATGGACAGTCCGAGAGGACTATTCAGACGTTGGAAGATATGCTTCGAGCTTGTGTTTTAGAATGGAAAGGTGATTGGGAGCGCCATCTATCTCTTGTGGAATTTGCTTATAATAACAGTTTCCATTCGAGCATAGGAATGGCACCTTTTGAAGCTTTGTACGGAAGACCCTGTAGATCCCCATTGTGTTGGGAGGAGTCAGGAGATCGACATCTGGTTGGACCTGAGTAGTGCAAGAGACTTCAGCAAAGATTCAGATGATTGTGCAGAGAATAAAAGCGGCTCAGGATCGTCAAAAGAGTTATGCAGATGCAAGAAGGAAGGATTTGGCATTCGAGGTTGGAGACCATGTTTTCCTTAAGGTTTCGCCAACCAGAGGTGTAGTAAGATTCGGAAGAGGGGTAAGCTGAATCCGAGATTCATTGGACCCTTTGAAATTCTGAAGAAGATCGGGAATGTGGCATACCAGTTAGCTTTGCCACCATCTTTAGCAGCGGTGCATCCAGTATTTCATGTATCCATGTTGAGGCAGTATGTTAGAGATCCGGCTCATGTGATCAGTTATGAGCCGATTCAGTTGCAGCCAGATTTGTCTTATTCTGAGCAACCTGTGGAGATTCTGGACAGGAAGGTGCAAGAATTAAGATCAAAGTCCATTCCATTTGTGAAGATTCTATGGAAGAACTTCTCACGTGAAGAGGCAACGTGGGAGCTTGAAGAAAGAATGAAGAAGCTTTATCCGTCCTTGTTCGGTGAGTAACTTAACTCAATCTTCGAGGACGAAGATTATTTTAAGGGAGAGAGGATGTAGTACCCTAGAATTTCCTTGAAATTATTCTGTACATTGTGTGTTTATTTCTGCATAATTTGAATGCTGTTGTGTGTAAGAACTAGGCGTCAAGATCGTTTGACGTTAAGCTTGTAAGCGGCAATATCGTATGCCGTTTATATGGTGTTAACGACATAGTATTGACGTTTAATATTTTTTCTGAATTATTTAATTATGGGCAAGACTATAAACGACATCATCAATGGACGTTTATATTGGGGAAGACGGCAACCTATGTTGACGTTAACCTGACTTGCCTGTTTTTGAGCTTTCCGTTCCGGATTTAAGAGATCGGCCGTTTCGGGAAGGTTTTAATGGGCTGATCCGATGCGTTTAGATCCGAGGGTCAGGATTAGTTTGGTCTTTGCTTGAGAGGTCTTTATAAGACCAGATCTCGCAGAAAAAAAGGGGGTTTTTGCTTTGGTTCTGGAGAGAAAGAGGGCCGAGGAAGGGATTTGCAGAGCGATCTGGTGCTTGTTCGTGCGGTTCGAGGGCTTCTACACCGAGGAGATACATAGGACTTCGTGCCCAAAAGCTCATCCAGGCGGAGGAACTTCATCGGAGGAGGTTTCGGATTGCTTGAAGACGGAGGAAAGAACTGTCTCCCTGGCGAGACGGGCTTCTTCGAGCTCGGATTCGACACTCCATTAGGAGGGATTGAGGCAAGTTACATGGGGGATTAGTTTAGGATATGATATATTACGTATTTAACATTTTTCTGTATTTTTAAAGCATGAAAACAACCTACGGGAAGGGTTAGAAACGCCGTTATTTCATGCAGGTTTTCTGTTTCTTAGAACTAGACGTCCAGGGTATTGCCGTCTATATATGTAAACGGCAATATCGACTGCCGTTTAGTTCATCCGAAATTATATGTATTTTCTGTCCTTACTATATGTAAACGGCGCTATGTGCCGCCGTCTGTTTGTGTTAACGGCGCTATGTGCCGCCGTCTATAATTACTTAACGACAACGTTTGTGGACGTCGACCATAGTAAACGTCGTATGATGGACGTCAAGATTACAGAATCATGTATTCCAGAAATCTGAGTGAACTTGTTTAAATGTATAATTTATGAATGTATGCGTTTCAGCCATGAAATATTTGAGCATGTTGTTGTTATATTATGGACTGTCTATTGCTATAATGTACAGGTTACATATATGTATTAATGAACTTGCATAATTACATGACAACGATCAATGTTAAGTTAGTAAAAGATAAAGTATAATGATTTAAAAGAGAGCATGTTGATTGATGTTAGATTACTGCAATAGATATGATATGTCAGTAATCCCTGTTCCATGTGAAAATTGTGAGCTTTTCTCAATATTAACCATGTTAGTTAGTTGATTAATAGAGTTAATTTCATGAAAAAGTTGCAGAAATCAGAAATTTATGAAATTTGGCATGTGTATTGTAATTACTGATTTCGAATTTCTGTTAAAATTTCAGAATTTTCAGACATGTGTACGTTCTGTTATGAATTTCTGAACAATATATTACACATAGAATTGAATAAAATGAATGAAAATGCAAGAATGAATATTAGTATCATGATAGAAATCTGTTGTACAGTAAATAGGATTTCAGAACTGAAAGTGTTGTACTTTGAAATATTGCATTAACACATGTTAAATAGTATGAAATGAAATGTCACTATCTATTATACATGTTAGTGTATGCATTATAACAATGATGCCAATAAGACATTGCTATCTTAGAGATTCCTACAAGGAACTACACCGTAGATGCCCCTATGGTAATGGTTCACCTACATGTAAAGAAATGAATCCGTGGGCAACGGATTGAAATCCTGGAGGTAGACTTGTTCTACTGGTCAAGGTGGGAAGGACTTTCCCCGGTTTTGCGCAAATACTATGACTTCATCACCGCATTGCCTAGGTGATAAGTGAATGTAAATGACTACTGATCTCTAATTTAGTGTGGGCTATGTCTTGGCAACTATATGAAATGACTACATGCTACAAGTTACATATCTACATGCTACATGTTACATGCTACAAGTTACATGTCTACCTGTTCTACATGCTACATACTACATGTTATATGCTTACATTCCTACATGTGAACTTGTTCAAAGGATTTCTTGTTACATGTCAATGTTTTAATATTACTACATGAAAATTGTTGTGTAAAAATAGTGCATGCATAAATGAGAAATTGATACATGAGAATTGTTGTAGGTCACATAACATCGAATAGATTCCATGAATAAGTAATTCTATGCTATGTGAAACATGTTTATTTCCTTAATAGTTAGAATCACTATGAAATGAATGATTGCCAATGGACTTAGAACTATCGTAAGAAAAGTATATGATATCAATGAATGGAATGCTAATGTACTACCATGTTTTAAAACTAATATACTGTTAATATCTTGAACTGTCTTTCATGTGATTTGCTGGGTCTTGTAGACTCATACTTGCCTAACATTTCAGGAGAGCCAGAGGATACAGAGGAGTTAGTGCAAACTGACTCAGAGCGTGAGGACGTGGAGACTTAGCTTGGCATAGAGAGTTTAGAGTGAATCTTGTATGTGAATCTTATGTAATTTCTTTTATGAAGCTGATCTTTGAAATGTAATAAACTTTGGACTATTGCTACCCTTTTATGCATTAGATTTGCTTTTGAATAAATGCTGATTGCAAGTGTTTAATTCCATATTCGGTCATTTATCATTGGAATTGAATAGTTATTTGTGTATTTCAACCTGTATTGTAATTGTTGGATTCGTTCCACTGTAATACCTCTATTAGATCCAATGTGAGTTGGTGTAACTGTACTGGGTCTAAGAGGGGCGTTACAATTGGAAGTGGCATGGTTCTTTTGTTGTGATGGTTGTCCCTTGTGGTATGCTCTGTGAGTTTGGGTCGTCGACCTTGCTTGGCTGCGGTTGTAGCCAGTCGTGTCTCACTCTCACGCAACCATTTTGGTTTTGGCACTTGATCGTAGTGCCCTGTGCTTTCCATTGGGCCATGCCCTGTCGGCCCGTGCTTTTGGCTCCTACGATGTGTTGGGCCTCCAACCTCACTGGCAATCCGAGGGCTAGAGCGAGTGTGCTTCCATCTCTGGTTGCTGTACTAAGAGATGATGTGGAGTGTTTTCTGACTCCGGTGTGCCTTTGGTGGTTTCCTACTTGAGTGTTCTCTTGGTGCGGCTTGTGTGGGCCTTGACCTCGGTTCTGTAACTTATTCTTTGGTGCCCATTCGTGGTGGTACCTGTGTGTGGTTTTCAACTCCTGATTGTCTGAGGTCCACTTAGTTCTGTGTTTGCGCTTCTTCTTCTCCTTTTTCTGTTGAGCACTTGAAAGGTCTTGGTTATCTAGCTTGTGTAGGTGAGAATATTCTCCGGATTACTCTTGGTTTCTATTACTCACTGCTCAACGTGCTACGGGGCTGCTTCCATATAGTACCCGACTCCGGTGGTTCTCCGGGAGTTATGTGTTGCCCTACCCCACATGGGTTTGTGGCGTGTTCTGTTTCTGCTATTTTATGTAGCTAGTGTAGCCAACCTTCTTACTCGTTACACCTATTTGTAGTTGTTTATTAATTTCTGGAGTTCCTATTACTCTAGTTGGTAAGGGATTGTTATCCTATTGGGCCTTATTCGCAAGGCTCACCCCCTTACTTCCTTCAGGTAGGAATCGCTATCATAGGAGTTCGGTACCAGACATTTGTGGAGGAGTTAGTTGAAAGGTTGCGGAATTCCCTATATGGTAATCTAGAAGGGGGGTTGAATAGATTACTGTCAGTTAAAAGTTCTTATTACCTTCTTTTTTTTGAAGACACAGACTATGAAAAACTATAACATAATTTAAATAAACTTTGATGTGTGTAATTTACAATGGATAGAAAAACAATCTATCAGACGTGTGTAGAGATA
>JACBKR010001769.1:0-39627 GCA_014218235.1 Colocasia esculenta | reverse complement strand
TTCACTAGGCAAATGTATGCAAGCATGCATGAGTTTAATTAGAGTTTGGCTTAGAGAAGACCTACCTTTGAGTCTTATGAATCAAGTCGCTACTTCAGAAACCATAGTTGGACCGGTTATAGGAACGCTTAACACTCACGATCTACTACGAACAAATTGGGCAAAATACTGTCAAATGAAACTAGACTAGTAGGGCTTTATAATGGTATATGGTTTGCAAGGTTTGGTCATGGTTTTAATAACCTTTGAAAGCTATCAAAAGTGGGCTTCTGTTCTGGTCGCAGTAGTAAACCCATTGAAGAAGAGGATGAAGTCAACGAACTCCAAGCCTTCTCCCTCAGATTCCAGCCTCCACAAACCTCCAGCCACACCTCCAGCAACCCTTGGGTCATCCCATGGAAGAGAGGGGGTTTGTTTATAGAGGATGGTCTTTAGTTTCCTAATTTGATTAGGAACCCTTAGGTACGAAATTGGGTGGATCCTTCCACAAATGGAGATTTCTCTCCCCAATTCATGATGGAAACAATATGAAAACCTTCTTTAGGTGGTATCCATGAATTGGACTTGATTTGGAGTCCAATAAGTGAGTTTTGGGTGAGTATTTGTTCAATTATCCTTACCTTGTTTAGATTTCTAAAATTTGGGATAATTTTCTATTTGAAATTTACTCATAGCCCGAGAGACATCTCTTGGCCCATTTCTCTTATTGGGTTATTAATACCTATTATTTAAAGTCTACCCAAAATTTTTATTTTTATTTTTGACCTCTTTATGTATATGTGATATTGGGTTTCCGACTTAGTTCTAATTACAATAACAAGTCGCAATAATTCTTAAAATTGGTCGAAGAGATTTTTCTTGACCTAGATTTCTTTATGAGTCATTAGGGAGTATTATTAAAGTCTAACTATGATTTTTATGAAATTGTTAGATGTGTTTTTGCACATGTGACGATAGTGCGTATGTTCTTACTAGTTTAATAGTCCTTTATTGATTTATCACTTAATTCCCAATTATTGAAATTCTAAGGTGTTACAATTGGTCTGTAGTGCATCGATTTGACGTGCATGCAAACTAAACTATCTAACCTGCAGAAAAGCTTTAAGTACATGAAAATCATCCTAGCTACTCCTAAATCTCTTGATTTATTTTCTTATCATGTGATTATCAAAATTCTCCCATGATGATCTTGCTTATCATGTGAACTGTAAAGTCATGCCTTCAAAATGAATGAACTCATGTAAATAGCATCTTGTTTATCTTTTCATCTGTCATGTCTTCAGTATTGTTTTCCGTAAGGTTCTATCCAGAGTAACACAGATATCGTGAGACACTTCTCTTCTCATCTATTGTTTATTGTATGATCCCTACACCTGAAACAAGACATTAACACGATAGTAAAGTAATGAAAATTGTATTGTTGAACTTCAGAAAAAAAAAAACCTCCCTCATAACCATAACTACTGTTATCGAAAAACCCTATCCTCGTGACATGTTAAATCTTGACTTGTTACTATGCTATAATTCCTTAAAATTCTTGTTATTGGCCATGATTGACTGTGGGTATCTACATGTAAAATCCTGGAGATGCCAAACCAAGCACAAGAGTGTCCAGGGGCTATAATCTAGTCCTCAAGATAAAGAGCCAGAAATATATTGTTAACCATGGGTATAATGATACTGATGTTGCATCTGCAGTGGGAGTACTTACGTGTGTAAATGCTAGATACATAACCACTTTATGCATGTTCATGATATGCATTCCAAGGTGGCATATATCCTTAGTGCATATTATGACTCGTGCCTGATTACTGCTACAATTTTTGCTAGGTACATGCTAGCTTGCCCGAGTGATGTGGCCATCTTGCGTGCTTGTACATTATTCCTCTATTGATAGTTTGCTACTCTCTTGATCAATCTTGCCCTCCTGATATTTTTCTTGTCCTCTTGTCATGATTTTAATGGACTTGTCATATATGCATGTTTGGATATACTCGTACCTGCATAATCTAGAAAACATTAATCACTTATATTGTTGTCCGCACATGGAGATGTAAATCTTACTGGGTGAGTGAGCTCATACCATCTTGTTTAATATCTTAGGAAATACAAATGTTGAAGAGGAGCACCAGGAGGCTAGTGACAGGAACAACTCTGAGTGAAGAGTGTGAAAAACTATACTGTTTTTTTATTTGATTTGATGAGAGTTGGACTAATACATTAGGTAGTGAAGAGAGGAATAGTTTGTACTTTTCACTTTAAATTGAATTATAGTTGAAGTGGAGCTTCTATGGACGTATTATCAGGTCTGACTATTGTTAAGAGATAAAGAGCTTGAAGTTTTTAATCATCACACTATTAATGATGTATTTGATTGATAGTTAGAAGATTATTTGCCAACTACTCACGTCTCGATCAAAATTATCTAACTTATTTTCCTTCCGCTGCCATGAATACTCTGGACGTGACAATAAGACTAACAAAAGCTATACATGCTATACATCTATCATTAATTAACATTCTAGCCTTAAGTGCAAATGTATAAGCGTAGAAATGAAGGATGGGATACCTTGAAATTCAAACAATACACCACTAGGATGAGAACGTCTGACTCTCTTCTTTTTACGATCCACTACTACAGAATAAGCTTCTAACTAGTCCATATCCAAAATCACAACATAATCTTTGATTTGGAGGGAAAACAATTTAGCTAGACATTTTTTTCCCTAAATATCTATAGGCACATTCTCAAATAACATGATGTTAGCATGTAACCACCAAAGGCATTTCCATAATAGTTCACATGATTTCTCTTCCGCATTATTTAATAGCTTTCCATAAAATTTCAGAATAATGAAATGCAAGGCACCATGCTAGTTATGAGTGCTCTGCAAGCCAACTCACATTAGTGATGGCAGTTGTAATCTTTGTACTAATTTCTTTTGATAATAATAATAATAATGACATTTTCTCACTTTATATTACATACATGAGTAATGTTCATATTGTGATGTCCATGGGTCTATGCAATGGGAATTGTATCATGATGAAATTATGATAATGAGACCAATTCTCTTTAAACACAGATCCTAAATATTCTTGGCCATAGGTTACTCGAGTAGGACATCAACATAACTAGATAGACCGATGTGTTGTATACCCATCCATATGATGGAGGTAGCTAGTCTCATAGCTACTTGTGTGGAGACACTAGGGGTGTGGTGTAGATGCTCATTGGAGAATGAGTTCACTAAATGATCCACTCTAGGAATGTTGTCTAGTTGATGATACCTAATGTCAGACAGCAATTTCGTTGTCTTAGTTGTGTAACAAGTCCTTGGACTTGAGACACCAAGGATGCCTTGTTTGGGTACTCCATTCTTTGATTCGGACTTATAGGTCTAGAAGTTCCAGATCTATTACAATCGATGATTAGGAATGGTACTCACCTTGCGAAGGCAATTGTGCATCAATAAAGGATCATCCACTCTCAGTATCATGAGAGGAATATCCCATGTGTTTTTACTCAAGCAAATCCCTGGCCAGGGTCAATCGGATTGAGAGTGTCATGTCCTAATAAATATCTGTTTATCAAAAAATGATAGAAAAATGGACTTAAAAAGCAAACCACATTTATATAACCATCTGTCACTATTACAATGGAAGCTTTACATACATAACACTCCTTGTTACAATTCACAGAAGGAATGAGATACAAAACAAAATAACATTTCTATTGTACTGTAGTCCTCAAAAGGTAATCTACAAAATTCCAAAGATGGTTGTCCCGCTCAGCACACCCCCTTAAGAGCTATGCTCATCATGTTCACCTGAAAAGTAAGATTTAATGAGCTAATGTGCCCAGTAGGATTCATCCTCTTATCAAAGATTAAGATAACCAATGAATTAGGGAATATACACAATTGATAACAGTATTGAACAAAGCTTGTATAGAAATGAATTCAGTATGGTAATCACGTTCTGGTTCAAGTAAGAAATACATAATCATCTCATGACAAAATTAATTGATGACCAGTCAAGCAAGTATATGCAATGCCAACATCCAGTAGATCCATTATCGTTCCGTACGGCCAGTAACGAGTTCGGGTGCTCCTCCCAGGACTGGATCAGCCCCACTTGCACAGGCATTTATCTCAATTGAGTCCATAGACCCAAAGTTGTCATTACAAATCATTTCTGTTAAACTTTCAAGTATGCTACACAGGTACTCAAAATCTCACATGTAACAATGTTTTAGGAGTCAATGCCATGATTCAGGAAGTTGTAATCATTTAGGAAACAATCATACTTAGGAGTATCCAAGAACAATTCATAGTTGGATGTCGATGACATTAAATGTTTCCTCTCAGTGGTATAGTAGTTAGAATCTAAGAAAATGAGGAAAACAATTTGTTTGGAGAATATAATGGTGTGTCACCTCTAAACAGACAAGGAATGGTTCATATTAAAGTTACACCTATTGTATGTTGACATCCAAAGGGTGGCTGTCGACAGCTACTGACCCATCCAGAACTAGATTCTAGAATCTGACCCTTAGCTATCGACAGACTATAGGTAGCTGTCGACAAATGACTGTCATCTGTTGACATGTAGGTTCTATCTGTCGACATCTACTAGTTCTTCTAGAATTCTGGGTTCTAGAAGCATGATACCTGTCGACAGATGGGTTCTGTCTGTCGACAACCGCAGGTTTTACTTCCAGGAATGGTTTAACATCAGTTCAGGAGACTCTTCTAAGAGTTCCTATGATTCTATGAATGATTAAACAACACCTAATGGATCTTATATACATTCCTTAACACATCCTACATGAAGAAAAAGATGGAACAGTAGGAGAAAAATCTTACAGCATGGGTGGCATGGAAAACTTATGAAAGGAAGGTCATGGTATATACAACTCTTCTAGAGCTTCTTCCTTGCATCTAGTGGAAAGTCCACGTCAAGTGCACATGAACTTCAACTAAAAACATGGACATAAACTAAAAGAAACATGATCATAGAAAAGAAAGCTATTCCTATTGGTTTCAATTGAACACAAGTCAAGATAGGAACATGGTAAGACACTTAGACACAAGGTTCTTAACAAAGAAAGAGACAAGAAGGAAAGAAATCCTACATGTCACAGGAAACTTTAGAGATCCTTTACTTCTCCTCAATGATGGAACCAGCAGTAGCAGTAGGAAGAAGGAAGAGTTGTAGTAGTAGCAGCTATGACAGGTGCAGTAGCAGAACTACAGCAGGAGCAGCAACAACAACTATGGCAGGAGTAGCAATAGTAGCTACAATAGAACACAATAGCTTCAGTCAGTAGTCAACGACAACAGCAATGTGGAAGTAGTAACGAGTGGGTAAAAGCCTATACGTTGGTTAAGTGAGAGTTTTATAACTGCGCAGGGTTCATGCATGTATGGCACGCAGCCATACACATGGTGGTGTAAAAACCCATCATTCCATTACATAGCCACGTCTTACCATGGGGTTTTACCCTACGCATACGTATTAAGCTACGTGTGATCCATTACCCAAGGTGAAATGGGTCTTATGTAGCCAAAGCTACGTAAGCAATTATTCCAAAAAATGGTTGACGTAAATAGGAGTTAATTTAGCTGGCCCATTTGTCCCTACATTTTTATATCCAACTGATGTGCAATCAAGTTAAAATTTCAAGCATAAGCTAATTGGAAGGTTTAACTAATTATGGTAATTTTAATTTTTTTTTTTTGAAATAATTTTTCACCTAGAAAAAATTGCCCAAAAACCATTGTGTCCACTTAATCTTGATATTTGTGTGTCAATAACCCTAGATATTTACATTTCTAGCATTAGCACATTTTTCTGAAAATTATGGTGTTTTCGGATTTCATTATGTTAACAAATTCTGGTGACGCCCTATCATAGTACGCACCTCTGAAGACGACATTGGAATTAAATTATTAATAGAAAAACAATTCTTAATTAAAGATAAATACATCTCATGAAAGTGATTATGTTTAACAATCAAAATCATCACATTTTTCTAAACTTTCATAAATATTATTTTGGGGTGTTACAGAGAGAGAAAGATTCTCCAGGACAATCCGATAAGAGAGATAATCGAATGGATTCCGTATAGTCCTGACAGCACTATGCCTAACATATGGTCTCTAGGATATTAGCTGGATGAGGGACTAAAACTACACGATAACTGTGGGCTGAAAGGTCTAATTGGTTTGTTCTCCCTCTACTATTTGGGGACTGTGGCGTAGTAGTTTGGTATGTCTATAGTCGATGATTGAGTGAATTATTATGAAGATAATAATTAACTAAGTTAGAATGAGTTCTGAGTCAGAAGGGTTCTAGCAGGTGCAACTTACCCACCCAACTCACTATTGCCTAGAGGTCACACACAAAAGGTGACTAACATGACAATGATAGAGGATTGGATAAGAGTTATTCAATAGGGTCTTTTATACCCAAGGTTTGAGTAATGACAGTCGGTAGCGAGGATGGTTCTAGCGACATAGTCAACTGTCGCCAGGAATCCTCGTAACATCATCGATTGTCACTAATAGTGTCTTGGTGACAGTGACTTATGTTTCCAACTCTGGTTGGCAACAACCTGTATTGTCTTCATTATAGACAGGGCTTCTTTTACTCCGTTCCGTACACAGCATGGCCGCATGGCGTGTAGGCCATGCGTCTTTGTTTGGCCGCCCCCTATATAGGTAGAGGATGTGGGAGAGCTGAGCTCTCTCCCACCCGACTCTCTCCCACTCTTGCTCTCTTCCTGTTGCTCCCTCTCTCCCTCTGGTTCTCTTCCAAGCAAAGAAGAGAAGAGAGGATAGAGAAAGTGCTCTCTCCCACTCTCGTACCTACCACTACTACTTCTAGTTGTTGCTGCGACTGCTTCTTGCTATGGATGTTGCTGCTTGGTACTGCTTCTGCTGCTACACCTTGGAGGTGTATGAGGAGAGGACGACATCGTGAGGAGGAGCTGTCATCATCGGAGACCATCGTGTGGACATTACTAGAGGGAGGTCGAGTGAGCTCCTTCACCGGTGGGCCATGTTCTGCATGTCAGGGGATATACGATCTCCCTAGGTGAGAAGTCTCACCCTTGTAGAAATTGCATGAGAGTTTGCACCGAGAATCATCTTGACTTGATAAGTTCTGTAGGGAATGTGTTTATGTTTTTATATTTACTATTGCTGTGCATTTGATACCCCTTCACATCCCTAGACCATAATCTATTAAAATTATTACAAAAGTATCAAAGATAGTTATTATACCTTCCACAAGATTAGATGCCACCACTTGAGCTCTGATAATTGCCATCACTCATCCACAAGTTCCCTATTGCACATGATGTATTGGTTGTTGCCGTTGTTGCAGATGAAGCTTGCATTCCCGTGCTTGCAGACAATTTCTTGCTAAGTCCCCCAATTGGCCACATTGTAGCAACTATATCCTACAAACTGCCTCCTTGTGCTTTCTACTAGGACTCCTCACTCAGTGCTAAAAAACTTTGACCTCGCTATTGCCTTCCACTTCCTCAAGAGAGAAACAACTTCCTAAGCATTGATCCTAGTCTAGACATGCCCAATCCAAATCCTAAAGAAGACGAAGATCTAGATGCGGCTTTTCCTCTGCTTAATCTAGTTATTGTTAAGGGGTTATTAAACTTCCTACTTCTCTACCTTGCCTTGGATGGAATGCTCTCTCTAATGCCACTACTTGCTATGCTTCCATTGCCATTGTGTCACACATAAGAGCAGATATACCTTGCTACAATTCTGGCCTTAACCCACTATAAAGTGCTTTGTCTTCGTTGTTTCATTTTCTGCAATATAAGGCACATACCTATTCAACGTTGCAAACCTCATTTGATATTCTAACACAGACATATTCCTTTGCTTCAATGACCTAAATTGTACTTTTTTTGGTTTATGCACATGCACACTATGAAGAAAGTATCATTAAAGACTTTCATAAATTTCTATCATGTAATTTTGCAATCTCTTTCTGAACAAACATAGTTTGCATCTGTAACCGTCACCATTTTTACCAAAGTCTTGTAATTGGTATGTTGCTAATGCCACTGTCCCTTGTAAATGATAGCTTAATGCTACAAAATTCTCTCCATTTGGTGTAACCAATGCTTTTCTTTGTCCATATTAGACTCTCCGATGTACATTGGTGGCTTAAGTCTCAAAAATCACTACATATGAAGAACTAAGACTGCTTATCGAGCTTCAAAATCTACTATGCTCTTCCATAAATGCTCAAAGAATTAAGCCATAGGATCTATTGGTTGCTGAGGAGGACGATGCTCCCCTTGCTCCTCCTCTCCACCATGCTTTGATTATTGTTCATCAGCCATATTTAATCTTGCAAAATAGTCATTTTAGCCACACAATATAATAATACCCACATAGGAAATCACAGACCTAAACTAGTAGTTAACTTGAATTATCTTTTGGGATAGTAGTAATCTGCTTATCTTCCTACATTCCAACTAAACTTATTTTGATACCAAAGGTGGTAGTCCTCATCATCAGAATCCACTAAGGATCCAAATCTGACTTTGGCACCCACGAGGCACATAGTCCTAGAAGGGTAACGTAGAAGTGTCTCGTAGGAAAGTATAGTAGAAAGAGATAACATGCATTGATATTTAAATATATACATTAGATTGCATTGTCTCAGTACATAATTTAAGTTCAAAATTAAATCAACCTAGGGATGCATACCACTTTCTGTACAGATCCCCACTAGCTATTGATAAAAGAGGCCCCGATCACTACTGCGGACGATCAGTCAGGAGCTAGAAACTCACCTACTCTGTTTCACCAGAAAAAGAAGTAGGTGTGTGAGCCTCACAATTTTATTGACTCGGTAGGGAGACCCCCAATGAAGAAATAAACCACATTTATCACAATAATAGATCTTTGTGCTAGAAAAAAAAAGTAAACTACAAATATATAGGAAATAATCACACCAGTGTAATTCTGATAATCACACATAAATCACAAGTTTGTGGGCATCATGCTGCAAGTTGGTAGGCACGATGTAGCCACAAAAATTTTTTCCTTACCTAGACATGGAACTTAAAGGGATTTTGAGAAGATGATATACCACAAGAAAAAGAGAGATTAGCGACGGAAATTTGCGACGAAATATTTCCGTCGCTAATCCGTCGTTGATCTGCGACATGGGTGCGGGAAATCATGTCGCAAATCAGCGACGAATCCGCGACAGCATAATTCTGTCGCGGATCCGTCGCTCATCAGGAACAGATTAACAACTTTTCGTCTCCATATTGTGTAGCTACTCAGATACAGATTGGCGATTGAAATTTTTCATCCCTATTTTGTTCTTAGGTAGCTACGGAAATTAGCGACGGAGTTTGAACGCCGCTAATTCGTCACTAATTAGCATCAAAAATAGCGACGAACTTCTCCGTCGGTGGTCGGCGACGAATCAGCAACGAAATTTTCTGTTGCTAATTTGCGATGGAATCTTTTGTCCCGCCCCACCTCAAATGGTGACGAATGTTTTGTCGCTAATCCGTCGTGGATCAGCAGATGTTCAGCGACAAAAACTTCGGTCGCTAACCAATGATCACATCATTATTAGTTTATTGGTAGTTTACTTATAATAATAATAAATATAATTATTATTTATTACATATTTTTAAATAATTAATTTAAAAAGGAAATGAAATAAAATAAATACATATACAGATAAAATACTAATTTATAACTTAGATTTCTAGTTTAGTGAATATATATGTATTTTATATTTATCTTTACTTAATTATTATTGTTTAACCATTGTTGCTAACTATTATTTATATTATAGTAGTTTAGTTATATTTTAGATATAATTATTGTAAAATATGAT
The DNA here is from genome assembly GCA_014218235.1 of Colocasia esculenta. Classification (NCBI taxonomy): domain Eukaryota; kingdom Viridiplantae; phylum Streptophyta; class Magnoliopsida; order Alismatales; family Araceae; genus Colocasia; species Colocasia esculenta. The sequence continues at coordinate 29,724 of JACBKR010001769.1, read as the reverse complement.
AATTATATGTTTGTACACTTATCATAAAAAATAAAATAAAACATATATATATAAATATAAATTTATAATTTATATATTTTAATTTAGTGAATATATATTATATTTATTATTTATATACACATTATATTTGTGTATGTATAAATATATTTTATTTGATTAATGAATATACATGTGATAGAACTTTATTTTAAAAATATTATATTATATTTATTAAATATAAAACATTTAAATTTATTCACATTTATATTTTATAATATGATACATTATATTATAATTATTTAATATTATGTAGTTGATCAATTGGATTTTAAATCGAGAGTGAATCTAATAGTTAGATTTTAAATCGAGATGAAATCCAACGATCAGGTTCTAATTAATAGTAGATTTAACAGTCAATTTTGGCCAAATTTAGATCGAGAGTAAATCCAACCATCAGATCTTAATCAAATTTAAATTCAACGGTTAGAATTTAGATTCGTAGCAAAATATGCCAATGATAATAAGATCGTTATAGAGTGACAACAAACCTAAGTTATTATATGTATATTGATCGAGAGTGAATTCAATGGTTAGATTTTAGATTGAGATGAAATCCATCGATCGAATTTAGACTGAGAGCGAATCCAACTATTAGATCTTCATCAAACATAAGATTAAATATTAGGATTTACATCTATAGAAAATCTAATAGACATATCTTGTTATTTTAGATTGGGAGCAAATCCAACTGATCAAATGTACGTAGATTGAGAATGAATCCAATGGTCAAATTTTATATTTACATGAAATCCAATGATCGGATTTCGATTGATGGTAGATTCAACGGTCGGATCTTGATGAGAAATGGATCGGGAGCGAATCTAACCATCATATCATCATCAAACTTAATCCAACAATTATATATTTAGATCTGAAGCAAATTCAATGGTTGGATTTTAGATGGAATGAAATCTAATATTGATATTCTGATTAATAGTAGATTAAAAATCAATGGGGGGATCTTAATCAGATCGTTTAAGATTGGGAGAAAAATTAACAGTAAAACATGTATCATATGTATATACATTGAGAGCAAATCTAACAGTCAAATTTTAGTCTGTTATATATATTATTATTAGTTGTACGCCCCTCTTCCTACAATGAAGATCGAAGAGGGAATGTTAAAAAAAAAAAAAGGGTTGCGTTGCATGGGCCTTCGGCGCATGGCACGTGCACCGATGTGGTGCAGCGGGGCCGTACCTAGGGGCCCCGCGGCATCACATCTTTTCCCTATATATATATATATATGTAATATATACATATATATCTATATATATATGTGTATTTATAATCTATTATATGCATTCCATTTTGATTTATTTTTCCTTATTTTTGATTGATAAAAAAATATTTAATAGATTTTTAAATTTTATTTAGAAATTAATATTCTAAATACTATTTATGTTTTGCATTTATATTAAGACATTGAAATTAATATTTAAATAGTTAAATATTAGTCTTTTTAAATTAATAATTTAAATGTATATTACATTTTTTAACATATTAATATTTTAAATGAGAATAATAAAATTTAATATTGAACTAATAATAGATCTTAATATTATAAATGTTAATAATAGAAATATTTTTGGGTAAGATATATTTTAAATACATATATAATAGATTATAAAATCCACAAAATATTATGTATATGTATATAAATACGGTCAACCATGCTACATATAAATATGTCAAATATGTAATTCGACAACTATTATGTATATGTATAAATCTATATGTATAATTTATGTAAATATTTAGAGAATGATATATGTAGATAGCTTCAACCGCCTATGTATAGGTGTGTCAATTGGGCCGGACCGACTCGGAGGCCCAGAAGTCTGGGTCGTTTAAAAAACCGTACTTGGGTCGGGAAAATTAGCCCGTTTAAATTTTTTAGCTTGGTCCGGAAAAGAATAGGACCGGCTTGGACTTTGTGAGTCCCGACCCACGTGGCTCAAATTTTTAAATATAACTAAACTTTCTATTAAATATAAAATTTATTTTAAGAAGTGAATTAGATTAATTTTTTCTATAATAAATCTACTAAAATATATCACTAGCCACTTTTTTTTTTTCGCATGGTACTAGAGCTCCGCGCCTCGTTTGCCTTCCCGCCGCCCTTTTTCCCTTCTTTGCCACCTATTCCTCTCTCTCTCTCTCTTCTCTCCCCTTTTTAAACTAATTGAACATTCAAATGTAAATGTAATAACTAATTAATAGTAACAAAGAATAATATTGTATAACACTAATTTTAACTATTATAAATAATAAAATTATGGAAAATATTATGTTAGTATTTTAATATAATGATGTGGTGTCGATGCGGTGGCTGATACATGCCAGCTACACTCGATGCGATTTTTAATTTTTTTAGTTTTTAAAATCAAAATTAAGTAAGAAGGGGTCAAAAATTAAAACCCCACATCACCCCCCCCCTTGCCTCCAAAATTCCCCCCTACTCTTTTTCCCCCCCCTCCCTCCGGCACGCCTTGCCTTGAGGCCCACCCCCCGCTTTTCCCATTTCTCTTTTTTCCCCTTCCTTCGCGCAATCGAGCCCCTTGCCTCCGTCCCGTCGTCGTCACCCTCGTCATAAGTCTCTCTCTCTCTCTCTCTCTCTCTCTCTCTCTCTCTTCTCTCTCTCTCTCTCTCTCTCTCCTCTCTCTCTCTCTCTCGTCGTTGCCCCTCGTCATCGCCACTCACATGCTCCCGCCGCACCCTCCCACCCCGTATTGCTGCTCCTTCGTGCCCCCCCCTCCTGCTGCTGCCTTCTTCACACCCTCGTACAACTGGCTAAAGCACCGAGGGAGGGTCACCCCCCGCCGTGGCTGCCTTCTCGACACCCTTCTTGGGCCTCTCTAACGCCTCGCCGATTGGAAGGGTAGTGGGTGGAGGTGGAGATCTCGGGAAGAGCGAGGAGAAGGAAGCTGAGTGGGGAAGGGCGGCGGGGGGCGTGGACGCCTGCTACACCGTCGGGGACGCGGGCGAGAGCATCAAGAATGGGAAGACGGTGGTGGTCGGGTGCGGATGGATGCGCAGAGTAGCAAGCTGCTCAAGTGGGCGCTCGTGAAGGTCGCTGAGCCTGGGCGTCGTCACTCTCCATGTCCTCCCTAGCAACGCTGCCGCTGCTGGTATTGTTCCCGTTGCACACCTCGGCCTCCCATTTCCTTCCACCCCTTGTTCTTTTCACTTCTTTTGAATGGTTTGATCGTTTGCTTTTCTTCTGTAGATTGTTCCAATCGCGGTATGAATTTCCCCTCCTATTCGTCCCTCATCTCGCTTGTTAAGTTATTCGACTCCGGGCTTGCTGTCTACAAGGGCTTCTGCAATTTGAAGCAGGTTTGCTTCTTCTCCACTGTTTAAACATCGAAAATGGAGGATGCTAACACTCGATTAACATTTGGACCAGAGAGTTTATTTTTCCCTTTGAACTGATAACTCAACAAAGCACTTTGGAAACATGAGAGGCTAATCTTCTTGTTCTTCTTAATGTGGCAGAGACACACACTCGCATACAGTCATGGAATTACTACATGTAGCTGAGCAGCATGCCAGGACGCTGTTGATTTATCATCGTTGGGATGTTGATAGAATTTCTGCAATATTTGTAAAGAAGGGAAGGGATATGTTATTTTCTTTATCTTCTGATACCCATTGTCATGTTTTTGACATCATGACTCTAATCATTGGACACCAATTTCTTTTGACAGTTCCTTTTAGAAAAAAAAAATCCTTTGGTGGTGTTTAGGTGCTCTTAGTCTCCACTTTGTGACAAAGGATTTCTTTGAGTCAACTCTCTATTTTCATGTAAGTAATATTTAATGGTGGTGATCTATCAGTTTATGTTTCTGAGATATGAACTCGTGTGTATGTTTCTCTTGTGATCATTTTTCCTTTATTGTGATTGTCTGGATATTTTGACTCCTTGCTTTTTTTACTGTTCCCCAAATTATTCTGGAGATTTTGACTTGATGTATATGTTGATTCATTTTTCAAGCTTGGTGTGTATAGAGTGTTGGTCCTTTTGGTGCGGCAGCAAGCTAACTAGAGGGGGGGGGGGTGAATAGGTTTTCTAAAATCTGAAACATAAACTTAAACACGGAAAGAGTTTGGTTAGTTGAGTGTGATAGAGAGTAGCAGTGCAGAAGCAAGTAAACAATCACACAAGAACACAAGGGATTTATCCTGGTTCGGCCTTTCCCACATGGAAGTCCTATGTCCAATCTCCAAGCAATCTCTTGGGTTTACTAACCAAGGGTACAGTCCTGTAACGTAGCGTGGTTTTTCGGATCTTCGCAGATTATTGATTAGTGAAAGTTCGGATCTGTGTTATTCGTTTGGTGTGGTGCTCATGACCAATATGATTGGGCCTTGGTTGTGGTTTCCACGCGCTGTGTGGAGCTTAGTGGGCCGGCAGGTTAGGCCCGTGGTGCCCATTGGTTCACTGAACGTGAACGCGACAGGGGTGTAGGTTGCATTCTGAACGCGACAGAAGTAGGGGTCGCGTTCTGGTTGCCGCTGCTGGGGTTGACGTCTGCATGTGTGCTGTGTGTCGCGCATGGAGTGGAGTTTGCTGACGTCAGGAATGGGAAGGTGACACCCTAATTGGTCGCGATCAGGTTGCGATGGGAAGGTACGTCACGATTCAAACCGCTGTGCGGTTTTTAAGCAGGCTGGCCGAACAGAGATCTCACAAGCTCTGCTCGACCAGGGAAGAAGCTGTTGTGGCTCTGTTGGGGGATTTGGCGTTTCAGCAGAGTTCTCGTCGCACTCTCGATGCGAGGACGTTGCGAGGAGTGGGGGAAACGCCGCGTCATGCATGGATTGCGTGTTCTTCGTGAAGGTAGGGAGATTCCACCATGTTTGATTACGTGGATTGCATGTTAGCTTGTTTACCGCTTTAAAAATAGTTGATACCATGTCTAGGAGGTGAAATGAGCATGAAAATCGGGTTGAAACGCGATTTAGGGTGGTTTGCATGGAAGATCCGGAGATGGTTCCCGGATTAGGGTTTTCGCTTGAGAAGGCGACGGACCCTACCGTCGCGACAAGGTTTCTTATCATGACATATCGTGGCGTCGTTATCAGAAGGCGGTCATGGCCTTTGTCGCGATCACATCCGGGTTCTGCTTTGCATGCTTTTGGTGTTTTGGTTATCCGATTATCGTCGTTTATTGTGCATGGCTTTGGTATGAGGTGCATTGACACCCGTAAAACTCTGTGAGCAGGTTGCCCACATGGTTAGTAGGTGGTTTACATAATCGGTGTGGTGTCATCGTGGTCTGAGGTGCATTGGCTCCTGTAACACCTCTAAAGCATGACATTTAAATAGTTCACGTGTGTTTACGTAATATGAATATGTGCATGGCACATAGTATTGTGATGGCTAGGCAATGATGGTTCAAGTGTGAACCTAGCCTCAGTCTTGTAGCGTCCTTTATGGACTAATAGAGATGGTTTAATTAGTGTAGTGCAAGTAAGGTTAAGAGTTAATGTATAGTTGTGTATATGGTATGTATATAGCAAGGAGGTCATATGATGACCAATGATAGGCCAGTTGTAAATGGTTAGTGTGGTTTACATGTGTATTTGTGTGAGGTAGTTTATAGATCACAGGGTGACCGAGGTAAGCTATTCTTGACATACATTTGTACAGTGGTTTTAATAAAGATATATAAGTATATGTCGTGGTTTGTGCATGCTGCTGAGTTTGGTGGTCCGGCGCCTATTCCGGAATGCCTCTTCAATTGGGTGCCCCAGTTTGTGTGAGCAGGCACATGAGTGTGCTCGGGGCTTGTCCCGGTACAGTGGTACCGTCGAGGTCTTGTCGTCTTCCTGGACACCCTCACTCTCGGGGAGAGTTGTAGTCCGACTGAGGAAAGACGGCAGTGGGACAATGACTTGTGAGAGTTGTGTTTAGTCACTTGTAGCGCGCTCGTAGCTGGGGGTTACAGACACCAGTAGACGTACTGGGCCCTGGCTAGTCCTGTTACCAGTGCCTCACTTTAGAGAGCTCAGGCCAAAGTCTCTAAAGGTTCCAGGCATGGGCCTGCAGGGTGTGTGACCTGTAGGTTGTGGTGGTTTGATTGGTCTCCACAGTTCTTTGGCTTACTTGTGTTGTGGAGATGCAGTTGGACCTTACGTCCGTGACTGCGAGACTGAGAGGTAGTTCTTGTGTTGTGTTGTCCAGTTGGATATTGGCATCATGAACTAGTAGTCTGTCCCGTGTGGTGGCATCATGCTTTCCAGCTCGTGCATTGCTATTGGCTATAGCGTGTGTTAGTTCTAGTTTTACCTGTGAGGTGTGCCATGGTGTTGGCACGGTGTTATTGTGGTTAGTGAGCGGGACTCACTGGTTGTGATGTGCCCTTGTGGTGGCACAGTTTTGTTTGTGTTTCGTGGTGTGTTTGTGCTTTGTGGTGGTACCTTGTGGTGGTAGGTACCTGTACTCTTTGTGGGTACTAGATTTCTTAGTACACTGAGTACTAGCCTTGTCAGGTGGTGAGGTGGAGGTCATGCAGTGAGACCTTCCACTTGTCATGTTTTACCCTTCCTTGGGTAAGTTTCCGAATATGATTTAGTATGTGATGGATTGGTATCATGATAGTCAGCCATGTTTCTTAGTGTGACATTCGATACATCGTGATTTAAGGTATAAAGGATTAGCTCTTGGTTAGCATCCTGTTACTCACATGTTTAGAGGCTTGCCAGTGAAGCTAGTAGCTTAGGCAATGCTTTGCCTGTGTGGCTTACAGTTTAGGCGACCAGTTGTTGAATGGTAGGCCTGTGAGGCTTGTGGCCTAGGCTTTCCAGATATTGGGCAGACTAGTAGCGTGGTGCTAGTCCTTCCGTTGTCTCATCTTATTTCCGGGATTGGTGTGAATTGATATAATTACGCTTTACTGTGATCATGAGATGGTTTGGCTTCCGGTGTTGCCAGTGAGACCCGTTAGGGTTGAGGTCTCCTGCGCTGTGTGTGTTGTTTGGGTGGTTCCCTACTGAGTCAGTGACTTGTTGAGGCTCACTCCCTTACAGTTCTTTTCAGAGTTTACCATTAGTGTGGCTTGCGGAGGTGTCATGACAGACTTGTACCACCAGCATTAGTGTTAGTACAGTTACGTAAGCTTGTGCTCCCTCGGGTATGCCCCAGGTAGTTGTACTCTTTTTAATTTGGGCATGTAATGATGTAATGGGACAGTTGTAAATTGTTATTTGCAGTTATGAGCACATGTACTTTCTTGTGTCTCTTACTATTGTGGTTGTCTTTTATATTCTTCCTGGACACGTGTTCGAGCTATCCCTTGCGAGACTTCGGTCCGTTCGCAGGAGACGGATCTGGATATGGACCCTTATTGGGTATAAATATCCAGGGCCGTTACAGTCCCCCTCAAGGACAATACAACACCCAGCACCCCAGCTGGTCTTCTTCTCTTTCCCAGGCAAGAAGGCAACCCACTTCTCTTACAGGTCAAGAAGCCAACCTCCTGGCACAAAACCCAGTGCGGTTCTGCTAAACTTAAACCCCCAGCTAGGTTCTACAATGAGTACAGTCCCTCAGCTAGACATAAAATGCTAGCAACTACACTGGCCAACTCTTCACGTAAGAAGAGACTCACTGTATACAGTCCAACAGCTGGACATAAATCTTTCTTATAAAGGAAAGAACAAAGATGAGAGTTTTACAAGAATGGACTCTAACCCAGAAACTCTCAGCAAAGGACTCTCCCCAAGAATTACAATGACCATTGAGAGAGAGTGAAGAGAGGAAGGCTTGAAAGCTTCAAAAACTTCTGCAATGAAAAGCTTCTCTTGATTGGGCTTGAGCTCTTCTCTCTTTCTTTAAGTGTATGTGGAGTTGAGGTTCCTCACAGGATGTACACTCCTTTAAAGATCTTCAAGAAAGCTCTCTTGTTATGATCTACAACCTTGCTTCTGATGATCAATCCATCTCCATAAAAAAATTATCATGAAATATATATGTAATTTTTGGTGATTAACAAAACCATGTAAAATACTTTCAAACAAATGTTTCTAAAGATTATTCACAGAAAATAAATCAAGCATATATGTTATTATCCTCACACACTGCTGCAAGTTCAAATGCATATGTTTTGTCTAAGTACAAAACGATTTCCTTTATAGAAACAATGATTCGATCGCCATAACGATTCTGTCAGTCACTTAAACAACGATTTTATTTCCCTTAAACAAGGATTTGCTTTTACTTAAAGAACGATTTAATCGAAACAACGATTTACTTTCACTTAAACAACGATTTGATCGAATCAACGATTTGCTTTCACTTAAAGAACAATTTGAGCGCAACAACAACGATTTGCTCAAAACAACGATTCGCTTTTACTTAAACAACGATTTCATGATTGATTTCACTTAAACAATGATTTCATCATTGAAACAATGATTTCATCATTAAAACAACTATTTGGTCACTGCAATGATTCTATTTCTCTCAAATAATGATTCGGTTGCTACAACGATTTCATCTCTACAACGACCTTCTATGAAACAATGATTCTATTGAAACAACGATTTCATCTGCTCATCTATTTCTATTAACTAATGACTTTGTACAGAACATCAATTTCATTATATTAATACATGGATTATGTTCACACCGACTTGGTTACAACATGGATTACATTCTCACATGATTATATCATCGATTTGATATCAATATCATTTCTATACAAAATGTTCTTTACTTTCAAATAAATTTATATAGCTATTGAACAGTGTTGCTTTATCTTCTTATTTTCATTCCTTATAATACTTAAATATGCATATGCTCGAAACTCTGTGGATTTCAAAAAGCCTTCCTGCACATCTTACTGTATACTAACATCTTGATCATTTATTGCGTTAGTACAATATTCCCACACGATATATCCTTGCTTACTTGACTTGTCACATAAAGTCTTGCTTTGTGCGACGTCAGAATAACCTTTTCTTTTTGGTGTATCTTCATACTATTGGATGTAGCAACCTGAATTTTTGTGAAAAAATAAAAATTTAAATAAAGAATTAAAACCTAGCTAAATGGATATTTAAATGAAAAGAGCATTAAATAAAACCCATTAAATAGAAAAGAGTAATGGGCTTTGCTTAATAGATCCTCTAGAATTTATTGGGTCAAAATATGAATTTACAAAGGGAGAATAATAAGAAAATACCCTAAATTCGAAGTTTATTATATCCTAATTGGAAAGGGGTTATTAAAGCAATAAAAGTGGCAATTAGAGTTAGAATTGGATTCCTAGACCTACCCCATATAGTCTAGTACGAATTTAGATACTATCCTAACCCAATTAGAGATTGGAAAGCAAGAGAGGAAAGGTGGAGTTAGGAAATCTCGTAATTAAGAGGAATTTGAGTAGTAGTAGGAATAGGAACTTGTATTTATATAAATACACCTCTTAAACACTCATGGCCGGCCCTAGCTCATGCAAAGGGGTTCTTGGACGTAGAGAAGAGGCCAAGGAGGAGGAGAAATCGAGAAGAGGAAGATCCATCAAGCTTCTTCCTTCATTCTTGGAGTTCTAAGCCCTAGAAGATAAATTGAGTCAAAGGTAGGCATTCTCACGAGCAAAATTAAATTAAACTCGTCTGTAGGTAGTTCCAATCATCAGAAACAAAAGCCCTCTTGTTTCATAATTTTCCATTGAGCCAATCTTTTGTTCATGATTTTAGAAGATCTACAAACATTATAATCCCGAGACATCATGTTTAATTCTAAACTCTATTTATACTTGATCCCATGCTGCGAAATTTTTACTGTAGATACTTCATGTTGTTAGGGATCTTTTGCCCCAGAAAGCCCTAATTTTTGTTGAGCATGTTGCTCGAATTAAATCAATCTTGCTGTCTGTATCATGTTCTGTGTTACTCGTTATTGTTCATGATCAAACCATGATCAATCCATGCTCTCTCTCTAATTCCTATTCACTGGAAGTACTCTCGCATGTCTAGTATCATTTGCCACTGGTTTCATGATTTCTCATCGTGTATACATTAGTTATGATTTTCTGAACGACCCTGTATCAAAATCTGATATTCTTGGACCGCAATCCAAGATAGAGCAGAACTCTGTCAGACTCAGTCCATGGACCTGAGAACGCGACGACCCACAGGTCGCGTTCTCAAGCCCGTCGCGACGCCTCTGCTTGTCGCGTTCTGAATGCTACAATACCCTACGTTGTGTTCTGGCCTTCTGTTCTGGCAGCCCTGTCGCGACCCGTACAGAACCCTATCGCGTTCTATCATGACATTGTCGCGACCCTTACATGGGTACGTTGCGAGCACAAGATTTTGCATGAAAACCCATAAAATTTATTACGCCTTTTTAACAGTCACACACGCAGTAAAAACACGTGTTTTAAAATGGAGCCATATTGAATGCTTAAAAATACATATTCACGACTTCTTTTCTATCTATGATTTCTCTTACACATGCACACACATGAACCGTCCATATATGGCTGAAATCTAGCATAAAATATCTCATAATGTATCTGGTAATTTATTACAATAAAGTATATTAATTGCCCTATTTTAAAGGAATTGTATTCGTTTCTTGTGTGATTTATATACCGATATCGATGCTCCACTGTTCTAGAATTCCTCTAGAACGTTGAGCACCTTTTTTATATACACACTTTACTTGGCTTGTGGTGAACTCTCCGTCGGATATTCCTTTCTCCGGACTAGTAACCCTTGCACAAGGCCTCCGTAAGTCTCCTCTGATCATAGATTCCCACATGGTCGACGAGCCGGTTGTACCCTAACACCCATTACACCTTTAGGGATCGATATGATCTAACGGCTATTAGAAGTTCGCTCTTACCCTGAATCACGTCGGACCTCTGGACTTGTGCATAACATGGCCAATGGGAAGATCGTGAATTCCACCTGACTGCCAATACGACCTGCGCGTGTTGTGCAACTGTTACTATCGCCTGTAACTCATCGCATTACGTGCAATGTCCATTAGCTCTCATCTATACTCTACTCGCTCATCTATTCACGTTCTCTCTACTATCTCATCTATCATCTGGTGCTCTTAACTATTCTTAGTACTCTGTATTGGCCATTGACTGATTGTCTAAAGATACAATATAACCAATGCCTGGCAATATATAAAGGGCCCGATCTGGTCCTGGATGTACGCCCGAAAGTGCTAGTGCCCATGGGAGTTAAATGATCAGAGTGTTTGGCATTACACTCAAGTGCTATCTATCTCGACTATCTATATGACAATCAAAACACAAAACGTGCTATACTCTCTTGATGTCTAGAATGACAAACAAGTGCTATACTCGTCGTGCTATTATTATACTTGTGCTATGCCATCCTGCTATTCGTGCTATACTCTCTTGATGTCAAGAATGACAAACAAGTGCTATACTCGATACTTGTGCTATTTTTGGAAACTATACTCGATCTCATGCTATTGTGCTATCCTGTTACCTGTTGTGCTATCCCTTGCTATATTTTGACTCTCTTGTACCTGTTATCTTTAGATACTCTGCCATTAAATGCGTTAACTATTTTAAGCCTGCTTGAGCCTGAGATTTAAGTCCTACTGGGCGTTATCGCTCACCCTACGTTATTTGATGTTGTGTTCTCAGGTGAGACCAAGGATGACACATACACTCACGAGGAAGGGAATGACCAAGAGTGAAACCAGGAGTACCCTCGAGTCATTATGTTATCTTAGAGTTGTAGTTTGTTAGTTCCTTTTATTGCAGTGTAATTGGACCCTATAGAATGGCTCTGATATTAGTGGTTGTAACTAGACATTTGAAAAGTTATTAATGAGAAAGATTTGCTTTAGTGTTATTCAAGGTGCAATGGTTTGATGTCTAGTACTCACTCTATACCCTTTTCTTGCAACTGCCTTCGTGCTCCGATATTCTGCGTCGGGGCGTGACATTGGATCTCTTATTTTGATGATGCCTAAATATGATTCATTAATATATTGAAATCATGTTTATCATGCTGAATTTATATTTCACAATGGTCTTTCATGTGTAGCTCAAAGAAAAGGACAAACATGGTCAGTGGTGTCGACACAGCCCACCTGTGTGTCGACACTAGTTCACTGTCCCACAACCATGATTTCAGCAAGTGCCCAGTGGTGTCGACACAGCCCACCTGTATGTCGACACTAGTACACTGTCCCAGAAGACCGGTTTGAGGCTAATGCTGGGTGTGTCGACACAACTATGTGTAGTGTCGACACACTTTGGACTTTTTGCTAAATCTAAAAGGCAAAGACACGTGGACACATTTAGTAAAGGCCTTTTGGGTGGGAATTCTATGCCCCAGATCCAAGATATTGTGGGACCTTGGGACTATAAAAGCCCCTTATCCACATGGCTTTAATAGAATAACACATCGAAGCATTCAGCTACTCTCCAAGCTTCAGAGTTCTCAAATGATTCCATAAGAAGACTTCAACCTGGCGATGTGCTTCCAGATCTGAAGGAATTGAAGCATCGTGCACCTTGGATGATCATCTAGAGAAAGGATACAAGTCTTTAGATTCTTCTTTCGGAGCTAGAACAGAAGAGCTGGTCCCCTTCGTTGAAGCAGAAATATTAACCTTCGAACCAGATACTTCGAACTTTGGTTTTCAACTGTTCTATCTAGTTCCTCATCTCAAACCCATTCTAGAGTGTGTGCTTTGTGAAATTGAGCAGTCCTTGTGCCCAATTTCATGTGTGTGTTGAATCTGAGATTTCTATTCTCAGAGTGTGTGTGGTGTGTTGTGACTTTCTGAACTAGCAAGATAAGCCACAATTGTGTGTGTGTGTGGATGGGGATGTAGGAACACTGTTGTGTAATCTAAACCACCCTAAATCTCTTTGTCATTGTGGTTTGCTTGTCTCTTGCGTTAGATACTTGATAGGCTCGCTTAGAATTTCATCATCCAACTTGTCTAATTCGCTCAGAATTGTCATTAATATTTAGATTTCACTCTCAATCCAATCTATCTAGATCCTGATCAAGTGTTTTTCAAAATATAGTGAAATCTATTCAACCCCCCCTTCTAGATTTCTTCATTGCAGTTTTTCCGCAACATTTCATTTGGTATCAGAGTAGTTCTCATTGCACTTTAAGTGTTTGATCTAATGATGAAGAGTATGCTACTATGGAAAAACATCAAGGGGTTTATTACTGAGGGTCATTCAGTTTCTAGGCCTCCTTTTTTTGATGGATCTGATTATGCTTATTGGAAAAACAGGATGCAAGTGTTCCTAAGAGCACATGATTATGAGCTCTGGAAGATTATCGACAAAGGACCAGATGAATTACCTAAAGATGAAAATCTATGGACCAAAGACCAGATCAAGAAGTCCACACTTAGCTGAGAGTGCCATGAACATGATGCAATGTGCCATCCATCCCAAGGAGTACTCAAGAGTATCTTCTTGCAAATCTGCTAAGGAGATGTGGGACAAGCTACAGCTCATTTATGTGAGAACTTTGAGGTAAGAGAGACCAAGGCAAGTATCTTAGTCTTAGAATATGAAATGTTCAGAATGAAGAGTGATGAAACTATTTCTGAGATGTTTGCTAGATTCTTTCTTTGGTAAATGGTCTTAGAGGTCTAGGAAAGGATTATTCTATAGTGATCTTGTTAGGAAAGTCCTTACATCACTTCCATCAGCCTGGCATACAAAAGCCACTGTAATTGAGGATTGAAAAAATTTATCAACATGCAACTAGAAAAGCTAATAAGTTCACTCATGACATATGAGATAAATCTGAAAAGAAATGCATCCATGACTACATCTATGAAACCTATGCTTTAAAAGCTTCATCTAGTTCAAAAAAGCTTCATCTAGTTCAAAAATTGTTGCTGATCAATCTGATGAAAAGATGAGTCTTCTGATGAAGAGAATGATGATGAATTCGCCTTATTGACAAGGCAATTCAGAAAGTTTCTGAGAAAGAAAGGGAAAGGTAAGTTCAAACCTTTCATCAAAACGGATGTTTCAAACAAAATGATTTCAAATAAAAACTAGAAACCAATAAAAAGAGTGACATTATTTGCTATGAATGCAGGAAACCAGGACGCATGAGAGGAGAGTGTCTGATCTGAAGAAGAAATTGAAAAATCAAATGTTCAAGAAGACAAAGCAATGTTGGCCACATGGTCTGATGAAGATGAAGAAGAATAGGAAGAAAATGAATCTGATGAGGAAGAGGTGACATGTCTCATGGCTAGACATGAAGAAAATACTGAGGTAAGTCCTTCTTTGAAGACTTTACAACTGATGATTGGGAGGAAGCATATTCTGTTTTGTTTGAATAGTTATGTGAACTGAAAACTGAAAATAAACTCTGAAAAGAAGATAAACAGCATATTGCATAATCCTCAAGAGTCTGAACAAGTAAATCGTTGAATGATGAAATTGTGAACATGAAAAAGGAACAAGAGTATTTGAATGAACAAATTGATGTCATCAAAGAAAGATGTCAATCCATTGAAAATGGAAAACAAATCTTGTTAGATGAAAATGAAAAATCAAAAAGGAAATGAAGTGATTCAAGAGGAACTGAAAGATGTTCAGAAAGAACTGAGTGACAAAAAGGAAACCTTGTCAAATGTGTCAAAGGTAAACAAAACCTAGATGCTATTTTGGAGTTCGGATGAATCCTACCAAGCATGGCCTAGGTGTCAGTCTGAAAATAATGAGAAATTTGGACAACTCTTGATAACCTCATTTGTTCAAGGACTACTTTCCTATGACAATTCTGAAAAGAACATCAAAGAAAAATCACAAGGAAACTCAAAAACAAAATTCAAAGTCAGGTCAAGAAACTCTAGAACACAATTCAAACATGAAAAGAATTCAAGCCAAAAATCAACAAGATTTAAAATCCAGTGTTAGACCAACTTTAAATACAAAGAACAATGAAAACTTTCAGTTGGTTCCAAACCCTACATCAAAAAAGAATAAAGGTTTCACACCACAAAGGATCATGATGTGCACAAACTGCAAAAATCTGGTCACACTGATGAAAAAATATAGATCAAAAGCAAAGAAGATAAAGCAAATCTGGATTCCAAAAACATCTTGTTGCTGAGTTGAAACAACTGATGGCACCCAAAAGCAATTTGGGTACCAAAATTCTCTTTCTAAATCTTTTTTTTTGCAGGAATGTCTTACAGCCCACAAGAAAGATATGTGGTACCTTGATAGTGGTTGTTCAAGACATATGACTGGAGATAAAGAAAAATTTTCCACATTGATTGAAAAAGATGGTGGACAAGTGATTTTTGTAGGTAAGAACAAAGGACAAATCATTGGAACAGGAAAAATTGGTAAGAATCCTTCAAGCTCCATTGAGAATGTCTTGCTTGTTGAAGGACTTGATCATAATCTTTTGAGCATCAGTCAACTCTGTGACAAAGGCCTTAAGGTAATTTTTAATTCTGAATCATATGAAAATGTTGAAAAAGATTCTGGTAAAATAAAATTTCTGGTCAAAGAAGCAATAATGTTTACTTGTTGATTTGAATGATCATCATCATGAAAATCTCTTGTCTTGTTGCCAACCAACATGATCTATTTCAATTGTGGCATCAAAGTTAAGTCATGCTAGTGAAAATGTTTTGAATAAATTGTTAAGATATGCTCTTGTGAATGGTTTACCAAAAATGAAGAAAATGAAAAAATGTAATTGTATGTGCTCTTGTGCCCAAGGTAAACAAATAGGAAATCATTCAAATCTGTTTCACCCTTGATCACTTCCAAACCCTTGGATTATTGCATATGAACTTATTTGGTCCTACTAGGACACTCAGTCTTAGTGGACATAGATTTAGGTTGTAATAGTGGATGATTTCTCTAGATTTACCTAGGTGTATTTTCTGTCTCATAAGAGTGACACTTTAGAAAATTTCAAAGGATTTGTTGATAAAATTGAAAATGTAAAAACAAATAAAATCCACTCCATTCTTACTGATCATGGAGGAGAATTTGACAATAATTTATTTTTTGAAATTTGCAGGAGTAAAGGAACTGATCACAAGTTTGCTTCTCTAAGGAACTGAACATAATGGAATTGTTGAAAGGAAGAATAGGACATAGTAGAGATGGCAAGAACTTTGTTGATTGAAAGTCAGCTTCCAAGGAAATTTGGACAAAAGCTGTCAACACTTCATGTTATGTCCTCAATAGGGTAATGGTAAGACCAGTCCTTAAGAAAACTTCCTATGAACTCCTGAAAGGTAAGAAACCTCACATTGCATATTTTAGAGTCTTTAGATGTAAAGTTTCATTCATAACAATGACAAGCATGATTAGTAAATTGAAAAGTGAGGTAGGCATCTTTCTAGGATATTCTGAAAATTCAAGGTCATATAGAGTTTTAATATGAATCAAAAATTGTGGAGGGAATCCTCATGTCATATTTGATGAAAATATGAAAAATCTACTGACCATGATTGTGCAGGAATCAAGAAGAAGATGTTGACATTCTTATAAAAGAATTAGATCAATCTATGGAGAATGAAGAAGTTGCCGAACCTGAAGCTCAGTCGACACCACAAGACATTGAGTCGACACCAGAGTAGGTAAGCGCAGCAACAAGAGGTAATTTCAAATACATTAAGACCATCCGTTTGAGAATGTGTTGGAAATGTTCATGACAAAGTCCATACAATATCTCATTTCAGAAATATCATTGAACAAGATCTTATGGCTTTTATATCTCAAGTAGAACCAAAAACATTGAAGAAGCATTAAAAGATAATTCTTGGATAGAAGCAATGCATGATGAATTGAATCAATTCAAAAGAAATAAGTTTGGAGTCTAGTTCCCAAAATCCTGAAAACTCAATAATTAGAACTAGATGGGTGTTTAGGAATAAATTGAATGAAGAAGGAAAGTTGTGAGAAATAAAGCTAGACTGGTTGCTAAACGATATAATTAAGAATTGGAGTTGATTTTGAGAGATCCTTTGCACCAGTGGCTAGATTAGAAGCAGTGAGAATTCTATTGTCATTGCATGTTCCAAAAATTTCAAATTGTTTTAAATCGATGTGAAAACTGCCTTTTTTAATGGTGTCATAAAAGAAGAAGTGTCATGCTCAACCTCCTGGATTTGAAGATCATGATAAACCTAACCATGTGTATAAACTGCATAAAGCTCTTTATGGTTTGAAACAGGCTCCAAGAGCATGGTATGACAGATTGAGCAGTTTTGGTTAGTAAGAATTTTCAAGAGGTAAAGTGGATCAAAGTCTTTTCACAAAATCAGTCCACAATCATATCATTGTAGTTCAAGTATATGTGGATGATATATCTTTGGTTCCACCAATCCTTCACTGTGTGAAGAATTTACCAAATCACATGCACAGTGAATTTGAAATGAGTCTTATGGGGAGAATTACAATTCTTTCTTTGTTTGCAGGTCAAACAACTTGAGGATGGCTTTTTATAAATCAAGCCAAATATGTTAAAGAATTGCTCAAAAGATTTCACTTTGAACAAGCCAGTCCAGCATCAACTTCCATGAGTACAAGCATCAAATTGGACAAAGATGAAAAGGTAAATTGATTGATGCAAAGCAATACAGAGGTATGATTGGATCTCTATTGTATCTTACTACAAGTAGGCCAGATATTCAATTAGTGTATGCCTTTGTGCTAGATTCAGTCTAGTCCAAAGGAAAGTCACTTGCTTGCAGTTAAGAGAATTTTAGATATCTTTGTGGAACTTGTGATTTGGGTTTATGGTATCCAGTTGGATGTCATGCTAATTTGATTCGTACTCTGATGCTGATTATGCTGGATGTAAGCTGATAGAAAGAGTACTAGTGGATATTGTCAATTCTTAGGAAATTACATGATAACATGGGTATCCAAAAAGCAACACTCAGTTGCACTTTCTACTGCAGAAGCAGAATATGTTGCTGCAGGGAGTTTTGCAGCTCAAGTGTTGTGGATTAAAAGTCAATTGCTTGACTATCACATTGATATGGATGTTCATCTATTATGTATGAGAATACTAGTGTAATCAATCTTTCCAAAAACAATTCAACACTCTAGAAGAAAACACATTGAGACTAGGCATCATTTTCTAAGGATGAAGTTGCAAACAAGAACATTGAACTACAATTCATCCCACTGAAAAGCAAATTGAAGATATTTTCACAAAACCATTGGTTGAAGATAGATTCACATCTTTAAGAAGAGAACTTGGAATATGCAACATGGAATAATAAAAAATTTAAAAAATAATTGATTTCTTATGCAAAGATTATTTGGTATATTAAATGGTGATTTGTGGAAGGACAAGTTATACTTGTATGAAAACTTTCATTATGTGTTGAGGAAAATCCTCCGCCAAGTACCAATAATCTATCCTGTGTAAGAATCATTAATTTCAAAATTAAAAAAAATTGTTGTTGATGTGCTTGAAACATGATGATCATGTATGTTTGTTTGATGAATGTGAATGCTGAAATTCAGTATGAATTGTTTGAATGATGCAGCCTTATTGATGCACATGTTGAGGGGGAGCATTTCTGCTTGAGAAGCAAAGGTAAGCGGAGAATTGAGTTCAAGTAAATCAGGATTGTACATAAAGCCTTTTGAGAACAGACTGCTGAAGTGGTCAGGAAATGATGAGGTGATGTGAGTTTCTGTGTAATTTCTGAGCTGTGAATAATTCTCTCACTAAATTTTATCAAACACATGTTCATCCTTGTAGTCCTCAATTCCTCGATTCATTTGATCATCCTAACAATTCATTTATGAGAAGGATCTTCTTTGTTTTTGATAAAAAAATGGATGAGATCAATAATTCAGGGGGAGTTAGACTTCATTGCTATTTGTCTCTCATTAAACCAAAATGTTCAATGTGTGATTAATATCTAATACATGAAATGCTCATTAACTCATCTGAAGAAAACAAGGATGACCTATTAATTGTTATGATGTTCCTTCAGTCAACACTTTTTATATTTGAACATCTAAAGTAATCTGATTTCTTTATGGAATTAGGTCAATTGTGTATTGACTTTACACATAACTTTTAAATCTGATAAAGGGTAAAGTTGTGTCAAATTTCTTATGTGCATTTACAAAAAATTCTTCTGACAGAGCAATGGCATTTACACTGAGAAAACTGCACACCTTCACAAAAGTGAAGAGCCGTGTATGTCACGAGGTGTTTTGTTATCTCTGTTCTAAGGGGTTAAATAATAAAAATACTAAAACCAATGTTAACTGAGTAACTGGAAATATTGGCGTCTATAATAAACGTATATTCCATGTAAAAAGTTTTCATCACCCATTGAAGTAGGATAATTAGTAAATCTTTATTAACCAGGGATTCTGGTGTGTAAAAAGCATGTATTCTTAAGTGAAAAAGATTTACTATTTGAATGCTCATTGCTTCATGATAAAGAAAAGTCAATCAATCAAAATGAACAACTTAAACCTAAAATCAGATCTTTCAAGAGTGTTTAACTTCAATACAAATTACTTAATCTTGAAGAAATCACATTACCTTGGCTTAGTGAAAGTGTAAAAGTTGCAATGACTGAATAGAATATCTTATTTCAATTAAAATCGTCTTCCTAGTGCTTCAGAATTTTAATAATCAAATCATGTCAGATATTCTTCAACCCAGGAGCTTGTTGGATTTATGATTAGAAAATTGAGAATGAATTCTTTAACATATTAAAAATCCCAAAATAATGATTTTAGATATTACTTGTCATATCAAGATTTCCTTCTCATACTTCCCAAAATTCAACAATTTGTCAAGTCAGGTCGACACACTCTCTTGCCGTGTCGACACAAAGTCTGTCAGATCAACACACTCCTCGTGTGTCGACAACGGGTTTGATCGCTAGACCTTGTTAGGGTAAATGAACGACAGTCATCTAATTCCCTTCTTGTGGTGTCGAAACCCTTTTTCTAACCCTATGTCCCATGCCGACCCTACCCTTGCTCTTTCCACCCATTTGAAATCCTCCCTCCTTCCAACTCCCAAGGAACCGATCCCCTGTGTTCCCATATTTTCTTCTCCAACCATCCACCCTTCTTCTCTTCTCATCCTTCCTCCATCATGGCTCCCAAGCAGACTCCCAGGAGAGGGGCAAAGAGCAGGGCGGCTGCAAAGGCATAGTCATTTAAGAGCCTTAACCTGAGAGAAGAAGCAATTTTCGGCATGAACCATCAAAAGAAAGGGTGAGGTTACTCCTTCAGGAACTCCATCTAAGCGGGGAAGGCTGTCTCCTCTGAGTAAAGGCAAGTCTCCATGCCCTCTCGATACCTAAGAGGAAGCTTCTCCCAGATTCAAGTGATTCTGATGAAGAAGACTCATCCTCAAAGTCTTGATTCATATGGGACGAAGTAGTCACCCATCTCAGACTGCAACTGAGGGGAGATCTATCTCAAGCCTAGGGCTGTAGAATTATTGATGAAGCTTTTGCAAGTGCATTTCAGAATTTATACTCTTCTTTAAATTTCAAGGATGGTTGAAGTTTATCTCAGAATTCAAAACCTTTATCCTCGTTTAGTCAAGAGTTCTATCTGAACATGGTGGATGATCCAGAGGGTTTCAGGTCTAAGGAAAGGGTGTCTCTATTCTTCTCACTCCTAAATTAGCTTCTAAACTATTTCACTTTCCAAATGATGGTGAGGATTGGAGTGAATTTGAGTTCAATCATCATGAAGCCTACACTCTTCTTACTGGTCTCCACATGATTCAAAGGATTCTAGACAAACTCATGTCACAAGGTTCAACACCAACACCTTTCCCTCAGTTCTTCGCTTGGTACATCACATCCTACCACATTATCACACCACAAGGTGGTGGTAGGAATAGACTGGCCGATTTTCAAAGATTTGTGATGTATAGCATGAAGAAAAATGTGAAAGTCAATCTAAACTTGATAATGACTCAAATCATGTCTGAAACAATAAGGAAAGATCTTCATAGATCCTTGCCCTGCTGCACATCACACAGCTGTATTCAAAAATTTTGGAGTTTCTCTGGTGAATGAAAAGATTCAGAAAATCCCTCAAAATAATATATACTATTTGCATCATCTGCAAAGTTCATGAGATTCAGAGTTGAGGGAGACAAGTGCTAAGAGGGCCAGTTGTAGAACCAGAGCCACCATTTGAACATGAACAAGAAGAAATTGCTCCAGAAGCTACTGCACCTCAATGGATCCAGTGGACCAGCCACATGTTAAGGTTGAGATTCCTTTCCATCAGATGCACCTACACCTCATGCATCTCCACCTCCTTCACATATGCTTGTCCCTTCAACCTTTTCACCCAACATCATAGCTCAGCCTCCACTTCTTTGGTGGATCTTCTGTTCCACCTGAACTCTATAAGTTTCTCCAAGTTTAGTTTGATAACCTCATTCATCAATGCGAGAAATGTCTGATAGATTTGAGCTTTGAATTCAAAGGTGGAAAATTCAGTTAATGCACAATTTGCAAGGCAACAAGAAGCAGCTGAGCATGCCACTAGAAGATTCAACAGGTAATTGGCACATTGGTGATGCTTGTACCCAACTAAACAACTTCAGCTCAAGACTCAAGGAGTTCTAGACACAATTTGGCCAACACTCAACATGGACATTTCTCTAGTTAGAGACTATAAATCAAGTATCTAAAAAGTCGTTGTCTTTTGCTCATTTGGTTGAAGATATGGAAAGAATGAGGACTCTTATTGCCCACATTGATCAGGAAATGGCAAATCTCAAGTCTGATATCAGTAATTTCAGGCAACATGGCATAGTTCCAGTACATCTTCTGCCTCTCAACATGCAACTCACAGTCTTGGTGTCTTCCAAGAGAATATGTATGAGAATCATCAAAGGATGGAAGATCTTTTGCACAAAGACTTTCAACTATGCAAACTCAGAGAGGACAAATCTTAGTGCTCTAGAAGCAAGGATGAAGACCATAGAGAACATCTTACTCCCACTTCCTCCTCCATCTCCTTCTGCATGATTCCTTTTTGTTTGATGATGTCAAAGTGGGAGAAGGATTTAAATTTGAGTGTTCATCTAAACTTTTTGGGCTATTAACATTTTGATGTGGTTGCTAAACTTTTTGTGCTAAACTTTTGGTTGATGGATGTTTAACTGTTGGATGCTTGTATGTCTGATTTTTTCTTTGAAATGACAAATGAATGACATGTTCGTTTGTAAAGGGATGAAAACTTTGGATGTCATTGATGAAATTGTGGATGTCATTGTTATGCTTATTATATGCCATGAAATTGTAAATGGATTCTCTTAAAATACATCTGTGAGAAAATCAAGTTAAATGATGAATCATAGTTGCCATCATCGAAAGGGGGAGATTGTTGGATCTCTTATTTTGATGATGCCAAATATGATTCATTAATATATTGAAATCATTTTTATCTGCTTGAAATTATTTTCATAATGTTTCTTTCATGTGTAGCTCAAAGAAAAGGGCAAACATGGTCAGTGGGTCGACACAGCCCACCTGTGTGTCGACACTAGTTCATTGTCCCAGAACCATGATTGAGCAAGTGACCAGTGGTGTCGACACAACCCACCTGTGTGTCGACACTAGTACACTATCCCAGAAGACCGGTTTGAGGCTGATGCTTGGTGTGTCGACACACCTATGTGTAGTGTCGACACACTTTGGACTTTTTGCTAAATCTAAAAGGCAAAGACACGTGGACACGTTTGGTAAAGGCCTTTTTTGGGCGCGAACATCTATGCCCCAGATCCCAAGATATTTTGTGGAACTTGGGACTATAAAAGCCCCTTATCCACTGGCTTAAGAGATAACAACATCGAAGCATTCATCTGCTCTCCAAGCTTCCAGAGTTCTCCAGTCGATTCCAGAAGAAGACTTCACCCTTGCGATGTGCTTCCATATCTCAAGGAATTGAAGCATCGTGCACCTTGGATGATCCATCTAGAGAAGGGATTCAAGTCTTCATATTCTTCTCCTGGAGTTAGAGCAGAAGAGCTGGTCACCTTCATTGAAGCAGAAACGGGACCTTCTAACCAGATACTTTGAACTTTGGTTTTCAACTGTTCTGTCTGGTTCCTCATCTCAAACCCATTCTAGAATGTTGTGCTTTGTGAAATTGGTGCAGTCCTTGTGCCCAATTTCATGTGTGTGGTTGAATCTAAGATTTCTAATTCTCAGAGTGTGTGTGGTGTGTTGTGACTTTTCTTAACTGGCAAGAAAGCCACAATTGTGTGTGTGTGGATGGTGGATGTAGGATACACTATTGTGTAATCCGAACCACCCTAAATCTCTTGGTCATTGTGGTTTGCTTGTCTCTTGCGTTAGATACTTGATAGGCTCAATAGAATTCATCATCCAACTTATCTAATTCACTCAGAGTTGTCATTAATATTTAGATTTCACTCTCATCCAATCTATCTAAGATCCTGATCAAGTGTTTTTCAAAATATAGTGAAATCTATTCAACCCCCCCTTCTAGATTTCTCCATTGTAATTTTTTCGTAACATTTCACATACTGCACGACTACTAATGTTGACTGACAATTTAGACAAAGAGAAGTTGTCTAGGTGTCGACATTTATTGAAAGCAGGACTTCTGTATAAACACACGTCAAAGATGAAGTTGACAACCTAACAAAAAGGATAGAAGATTCAGACAATCTTTCCTTGAAGGGTAAGTGTCAATCCAAGCATTAATGGCTGCAGGCTCACCTACTCCTTGCTTCGGACCAATCTCTCTAACATGCATGAAGTTGTGAGACAACGGATATTTCAACGGCTACTACAATGGTCAAAATATTTCACAGAAGATAATAGAAGACTGGTGACTCTATGGAAGCTATTCATATAGTTTGAACTTTTGAATCTTCGAAAAGCTTGAAACTCTAGTCACCTAAAAAAAAACAAGAGCCAGCTCGTCCATTCCAACCATCAGTAGCTCTTAGCTCTCTGTGAGAATAGGCATTTGTTTTTGAGATCTTGCGTAGATCTAAGAGAGAGTCATCCTGTAATCATCGTGTGCCTCTCAGACTTCGCCTCAGATCAAGCAAGTGATTATAAGCTTGTCTTGGGGCCTCCCTCTTACAAACACATTCCCTTTAGTTGATCCTCTTCTGGTGTGAAGAGAAGACCTGTTGGTGCAGGTGGTGTTATTCCTCTTCTAGTTGAGAAGAGAAGACCAACTGTGCTGGATGTGTAAGTGTCCTGAAGGGGGACTGTACCCTTTCATAGTGGAATCCCAAGTGGTTGCTTGGGGATTGGACGTAGGACTCCTTAGGATAGGAGGTCCGAACCAGGATATAAAATTTCATGTTGTCTTTGTGCTTGCTTGTTTGGTTTGATTAACACTAATCCTAACTATCGATCTTAGTGTTGTATGTAAGTCTATTTTATTTATCGGAATTTCTACTAAAGATTTTTTAAGTAATCCATTCAACCCCCTCTGGGCTGCTTTCTAAGCAACAAGTGGTATCAGAGCAAGTCTCTTCAAGAGAAGATCTTACGATCTTAAGAGCAAAGATAAATGGCCAGCTGAAGGATATGCAGAAGGTCCAGTCTGTCAACAGACCTCCTCTATTCGACGGTGAAGATTACAACTATTGGAAGACTCAGATTTAGTTCTTTCTTCAAGGTCTCGATTTCCAACTTTGGTCTATCATCGAAGAAGGAGATCTAGTGGTACTCAACAACAGAGAAAACTGGACAGATGATGACAAGAAGAAAATATCCCTAAACAATAAGCTAAAGTATACTGTGTTGTGCGCTGAGCAAGAAAGAATTCAATAGGATTTCGCCTGCAAGTCAGCTATAGAAATGAGGGAAAAAATAAGGATGACATATGAGGAAGTGACAAGGTAAAGGAAATAAGAATAGACATCCTAGTAGCTCAGTATGAAAGATTTCAAATGCAGTCAGGAGAGTCCATCACCCAAATGTACAGTAGATTTACAGATATCACCGACAGTTTGGCTGGGCTCGGAAAAATTTATGAAATTGGAGACATGGTGAGAAAAATATTAAGATCTCTACCACCTCATGGACTCCAAAGGCGACAGCCATAGAAGAAGCCAACGACCTTAGAAAAATGTCACAAAAGCTCATTGGATCATTAATGGCTAAGGAGATAAATATGGAGAGGCTGGGAGAATCCTCCAGCAAGAAGAAGCACAGCATGCTCTCAAGGCCACAGAAGAACAACTGATGGTGAATCAGAAGGTGATAAAAGCAGAGAGTAGTGAAGATGAAGAAGCCTTTCTCTCAAGAAGAGGCAGCGCATTCTAGCCAAGAAAAACTACTGTCAAGAAGAAGATACTTCAAGAAAGGTAAAGATTTAAAACATCTGAAGGTAAAGATGTTAAGAAACCAGAACCAATATGCTATAAGTGCAAGAAGCCTGGACACATCAAAAGCCGAGGTCCCAAGTTAAAGAAATCTAAGTTAAGAAAAAGGACAACACAAAGAAATTCAAAAGAAGAGAGAAAGCCTTGCTGCTACATGGAACAACGAAAGTGACTCAGACAGTGAGTCAAGCTCCAGTGAAGAAGAAGAAAAGGCCAACCTGGCCTCATGGCAAATGAATTAAAGAATAAGAATGAAAACATTATCAAACTTAGAAAATCAGGAAATAAAGTAAACTAAAAATGAATACAAATACACTAACAAAAGATAATGAATATCTAATCGCCACAGTTAAAAAATTTACAAATGGTAAATCCTCTTTAATATTAAAAGGAGCAAGAAGACAGGTAAGACAAAGTATGGCTTAGGATATGTTGGGTTGAGTGTAATTTCATATCATCCCCTCTTATTTTGATGATGACAAATGTGATTTGAATGCAATTAATTAAAACATGATAAACACATTTCACTGAAATACATATTCAAAAAACATGCTTCAAAGCACACATATCATTTGTAGTCATAATAAATATTTTACTAATGATATAAGTGTTTAATTTTCAGGTACAAAGACTTTTTGCAAAGATGGTGTCGACACACCCCATAATGGTGTCGACACAACACCTCAGACTCAAAGGCAAAAAGATGAAGAAATGCTAAGACTGTGTCGACACTAGTCAAAAGCAGGTCGACAGAGTTGCAGATTCCAGGAATTAGTCTACCCAGGTCGACACAGGATAAGGCAGGTCGACACTGGACCTCGCTCCCAGAACAGCCTGTTTTCAGAATTGGGACAGCAGGTCGACACCACCACAAGGGCGGGTCGACACTGGATCAATTCCCAGAACAGCCTGTTGCAGAATGGGACAGCAGGTCGACGCAATATGAGAGCAAGTCGACACTGGACCTCGTTCCCAAAACACATGTTGTCAGATTTGGGACAGTGTGTCGACACCACCACCAGGCAGGTCGACACACTACGGAAAATATTCCAACTTAAGATGGATGATTCCCACGTGTCAGCCTAGGGCGATGGGGTATCAACCTAGGATCGTGTGCCCTTGTACCTAAAGGTATCTTTGGAATCTTTTGGGTATAAAAGGCCCCCAATTGGCTATCCATCACATCAAGAGACCAACGAACTCTTGGAGCCTCCTGAAAGTTCCCTTTGGCGGCGAGAAGAGTTCATCTCCCTCCTCTGCTCTCCTGGTGTCTTTTGAAGACAAATTGTCATCAATTCGATGTGAGAATTGGGGTGTGATCGTTGAAGAAGCATTTGAAGCGCCTCAAGGAAGCAGATCAAGTAGAAGCATCCGTTGGAGACGATTTCAAGGAAGATCCCAAGTTCAAAAGTGCAGAGCATCGCTTGGGACTTCAAGAATCCAAGCCTCTTCCCAATCTGAGCTTCTACAAGGGAGTACACTGAAGAACAAAGTCTTTTCATACAATCCTCATTGTACTTTGTTCTTCTGAGAATTTTGAGATTGTGCAAGTGCTTCTGCATAATTCTCATGAATGTTCTCATGTTCGACATGATCTGCTGCTAGAAGATCTATGTCTTGTGTTGGTGTCTAGCAAAGTTGTTTGTGAGCCACTGTGCTCAGTTTGAGTCGTCGAACTCAAGTGTTTGTTGAGCAGTCTTGCTCAGGGATCTAGAGTAGTCTTACTCTAGAGTTGTGTGAGTTGTAAGCTCAGGTGTTGGAGTTGTCTTGCTCCAGTGGGTGTGTTACCCAAGTTGTTTAGTGAATCCTCACTGGGTGTGAGGGGTGGATGTAGGAATCACATGGGTGATTTCCGAACCACCTAAAAATTTCTGTGCACTTGTCTATTTGTGGTTTAATTCTATTATCCTTAGATGCTTGCATAGGATCGTTTAAGATTCACTTAATCAACTGGTTTCTCATCTATTTTATCAACTCACTTAACATCTCATCAGATCTGTGTTTTTCACTGTTAAAATTGCCTATGATTCTCAAAGTATTTTTAAATTGCTTAAGCTTCCGCATAGAGTGGCATAGATCTATTCATCCCCCCCTTCTAGATCTTATCCATCCTTGTCCTCGATCCTTCAATTGGTATCAGAGCGGGTTTATACTTGATCTGATTTGATTTGAGCAGTTTTGAGTATTGTGTGTCTCATTGCTTGATTGTTTGCTTGCTTGCTGAGTATTCTTCTGTGCTCTTCTTAAGTCAATGGATTCCAAAGGTTTCATAGATGAGGGGCATTCCATAAATAGGCCACCATTCTTAATGGAACGAACTATCATACTGGAAAAATAGAATGCAAGTCTTTCTAAGAGCCCAGAACTATGAAATTTGGAATGTGGTTAGGTTGGTCCCTATGAAAACCAGGGAGAGGAAGAAAACTGGACTAGGGAACAAATAAGAAAAGCCACATTGAATTATAGTGCCATGAACATGATTCAATGTACTGTTCATCCCAAAGAGTATTCGAGAATCTCAATGTGCAAATCTGCCAAAGAGATGTGGGATAAGCTCGAATTACTTTATGAGGGAACATCACAAGTGAAGGAAACTAAGGCAAATATTATTGTTTCATAATATGAATTATTTATGATGAAGTCTAATGAAACAATTTCTGAAATGTTTGCCAGGTTCATGGTTATTGTCAATGGACTCATGGCCTTTGGTAAGGACTACGCAGATGCAGACTTGGTAAGGAAAATCTTACGTTCACTCTCTTCTATTTGGCACACAAGGCCACTGTCATTGAAGATTCTAAAGATTTGTCCAAAATTTCTTTGGATGAATTGATAGGATCCTTAATGACATATCAAATCAATTTGAAAAGAAATGAAGAACACATAATTAAAACAAGCCAATGGCACTTAAGGCCTCTTCAAGTAACAAAGACAAAAGTCAAGAAAAGACAAGTTCTGAGGTGTCTGAGTCAAATGAGGATGAAATTGCCCTCATGACCAGGCAATTCAGAAAATTCTTGAAATATGGAAAAGGAAAAATGTCTGGGAAAAAGAAGTTTTCCTCGGGTAAAAGAAACACTTCCTCTTCTAATTTCAACAAGAATCAAAAATCTGACGAAACTGTCATTTGTTAGAGTGTAATAAGCCAGGACACATGAAGGGAGAGTGTCCTGGAACAAGAAAGAAAAGCACAAGAAGTTCCAGAAGTTCAAGAAGCCAAAGGCCATGGTAGCCACTTGCTCTGATGAAGATTCAAGTGAAGAAGAAGAAGACAAAAAATCCTCAAGCTCTGAGAGTGAGGAAATCTGCTTCACGGCCAACAATTCTGAAGAAAAGGTAAACACCTCTTTTGAAGATTTCACTGTTGAAGATGGCAGGATGTTTATCTAAATTAGTTGAAAAATATTCTGAAATGAGAAAAGAAAATAAATATCTCAAAAAGAAAATTGAAAACCTTTATCATAGCCAAACTTCAAACAACAGATTTGTGAGCTTGAAAATGAGATAACAGAATTAAATGAAGAAAAAGAAAATCTCATGAACCTAATTGATGATCTAAAGCTTGCCTCTCAAAAGGCCACCCAAAAATTCAAAGACTTATCTGAAAAGCTGGAAATGGAAAAACAAGAAAAACAACAAAAGATTGAAGAAATTAAAGCTCTTCAAAACCAGCTAAAAGAAAGGGATGAAGTTATCTAAACCTTCACAAAAGGTAAAGATAACTTGGAGGCACTGCTAGGAACAAACATGACAACAACTTCTCATGGATTAGGATTCAACAAACAGAAACCAAAGAAAGACAAATCTGGTGAGAAAAAGGACAAAGCACCATTAATTAAATTGTCAAATGTCCTAATCTTGAGAACACAGAAATCAAGCAAACATCAGACAAAACATCAAACAAAACACAAATCAAATCAAAAACTCAAAAACAAAAGAAGACAACCAGGTCGACACAGTCTCCTGACAGGTCGACACTAGTCATGGAGAGGCCGACCTGCAACATCAAAAGCTACAAACAACTCAAACAAAAAATCAAATAAAAATTTGAAAAGAAGAAAAAGTCAAAGGAAATCATTTATAAAATCCTTGGACCTCCAAGACAACATTTCAAGATGATTGGACCAATCCTTGGAGCCAATGGTATGACAACCCTTGTTGGTATCATCCACAATTCTTTCCCCCAAACCTTTTGATGTACCAACAAAATCCATGGATTCCACCTCCTCATCTGAATTCCTATGCTCAAATGAAAAACTCCCCTCCCCTAAAAACAAATATTGGTACTTTCATCCTAAGGAAAAGAACAAACAGAAAAAG
>JACBKR010001768.1:0-39656 GCA_014218235.1 Colocasia esculenta | reverse complement strand
TATCATGTACATACTACCATCATACCATTCATACACTATTTACATCTAATTTATACACATGCATGCATAAGTATACTACTAGTACTTACGTAGATATTTGCATACATACATACACAAACATGAAGTATTCACATGCAATACCAATAATGAAACAAAAATTCGAGGGCCTTACACCCTCTCCCCCTTAAAGAAACTTTGTCCTCGAAGTTAGAACGACGCTACTCAAACAAAAGGGGATACTTCTTCTTCATCACATCCTCAAGCTCCCAAGTAGCCTCCTCTCGCGAGAAGTTCCGCCAGAGAACTTTCTCCGACGCAATACTCTTGTCCAGAGATGCTGAACCTTCCGGTCAAGAATAGCTACTGGTTGCTCGACATACGACAGATCTGGCTGAATCTCCACTGGCTCATGACTAATCACATGAGACGGATCTCGGACATACTTCCTGAGCATCGAAACGTGGAAGACGGATGAACAACTAGCCATGCTGGGGGTAAAGCTAGCTCATATGCCACGCTGCCCAAACGTCTGAGAATCTCATATGGGCCAATGAACCTAGGGCTTAACTTACTATGCCGGCCAAATCTGACGACTCCTCGAGTAGGCGATATCTTCAAGAGACATGATCACCCACCTCGAATTCAAATCTGTCCTCCTTTTGTCGGCATAGCTCTTCTGCCTATCCTGCGCCGCAACAAGCCTCTTCCTGATAAGCTGGATCTTATCCGAAGTCTCCTGAACTAACTCCGGACCGATCAGCTGCCTATCACCGGTCTCCTCCCACATAAAGGAGATCTGCAGGGCCGACCATACAACGCCTCAAATGGAGCCATACCAATACTCGCATGAAAGCTGTAAGGCCCTCGAATTTTGTTGTACTATTGTATTGCATGTTAATAATTCGTGTTGTGTAAATATCTACGTAAGTACTAGCTAGCATACTTATGTGTGTATGTACATAATTTAAGTATAAATAATGTATGTAATGCTTGATGGTAGTGGTACATGATAACGTATACATATAGCATGTATATAGGTGTAAAAAGTGCATGGTTTCTGCATGTTTTAGACTTCTGCCCGAAGGCCCTATTGGCGTCAATATCATGACGTCGAGATGGTGTCAGCGTCCACCCATGGACGCCACACTAATCCCAGCGTCCAACGGTGTGGACGCCAACTTCTCTGGCCTGCATGCGTTGCAGAGCCAGAATTCCGGAAACAAGGCAACTCACCCATTGGGGAGCTATCTCCCAACGGTCTGAGAGCCATCTGTCACCCCATGCGTGGAGAGAAGCCTCTCCCATATATCCAAACCTGAATCTGCTCCCAACTCTTCTCTTTGCCTCTTTACAAGAGAGAAAGAAGAAGAAAACCCTAGTTTCTGAACTGAGGAAAACCCTACTTTGGAACCCAAAATCCCTCACCTGAAGATTGTTCCGGGATCTACTACTTCAAGGAGGTTGCTGGATCGACGAGGAAGGCCTCCCCGACCTCGGAAGGCACTGGAGCTCGCTCAGGAACCCGGAGTCAAGCATTTCTCGGAGCTTCTTGGGACTGCCCAAGGAGAGCTTCTCCGACCCACTTAGATCCCTGGAGTTTTTCTAAG
The DNA here is from genome assembly GCA_014218235.1 of Colocasia esculenta. NCBI lineage: Eukaryota > Viridiplantae > Streptophyta > Magnoliopsida > Alismatales > Araceae > Colocasia > Colocasia esculenta. The sequence goes on along the minus strand of JACBKR010001768.1, from coordinate 38,049 downwards.
GGCAAGTACCCCATTCATAACGTCCTTGTATGTGTCTAGGATGGTTTTACAATTTTTATTTTCCCTCGTGTCCTAGACCCCAAATTCACCCCATCTTTGGAGCTCGGGTCTGTGTTCTGCACAGACCCGACATTAACGACAATGTCCCTTGACGCTGATATCATGCTTGGCGTCCATCGACTATGCCGTTTACACTGGACTAGCGGCCAGAGACCGCCGCCAAGTTCATCTAAGCAGAACAGCAAGCTGTTCTGCCCTTCTATACGACTATTTTCGATATGTTTCACGATGAGGATATACTGTAAATCATTTATATGCTATGATATTGTTGATGTGATGAATGTGTGTGTGGATGGATCATCATGATGATAGGGCTTAATTACTTCATGAAAATACATGTGTGATGAGTTTTGATCTTGTTAAACCATGTTTGCATGATTTAGGACAAGTCTGAATGCCCTAATTTGTGAGGATTATGCATGTGATGTTCAGTCCCTGTTCTAAATTTCTGAGATTATTCCCACGTTTGTGTAACTATTGCAAAATTTGTTTAGGTAAAATAGAGATCATGCTAGGTCATGATAAATCTTCCATGAATTAATGGATTGTCCAATGAATTCAAGAATAAATTCTGTGGTTCCATGCCTGTTAAGGTTCAGACAGTGAGCGGTTAAAATTGTACTTAAGTTTAACTCCATGTTAAATCAATTTGCGGATAGCATGTGAAAAATGTTAGATTTTCTGTAATTTCGTTTTAGTTCAGAAAAATCTGAAAATTGCATGAGGAATCCAAAACCCGAAATTAACATGTGGTTAAAGTTTCAGGTCATTTGGACCAGTATTAATGTAATATGAATTTTCCATGTAAATTGTAAATTTATGCATGCCAATGTGAAATAATTCGATTTAGGTGTAATCCGAACTGATTAGTGAAATTTCCTGAATGCTACATTTTTGAAATCTGTAGTGTCATGATAGGAAAACAGGGAGTGTGCATGTGAGTGAAAGGTGAATGAATTAGAGTGACATGTGTAAACCTATGTACTAAAATCGGTAAAAACGTGTAATGTGTAAATTGTGCCAAGTGTGACATTGCTTCCACAGAGGGCAGTGGAGCCGTATCAGGAAAAGTCCCCCTGAGAAGGTTCAATGTGTAAGTGACCCTAAGGGCATTAGGGGGAAATCCTGGAGGTGGACAAGTACCACTGGTTAGGGTGGAGACTTGTTCTCCCGGTCTGCGCAGTCCAAGAGTCGCCATTGTATTGCCTAGATGGCGTCTATGTGATGTGATGTTTTGTGTCCTTCTTTGGTGGTTTGGACTATGTGTCACGGAACGAAATGTGAAAGTGTAAGTGAAAGTGTAAATGTGAATGTGTTCATGTTTATGTGAAAGTGAACAATGTGTAATGTGTATGTGTAAAGTGCAATTTATGTGAATTGGAAATTGTGTAAAGAAAATGTGAGACCAAATGTGAGGATATGATATTGTAATCCATTTGTGACAAATCTGAAACCACGTTAAATCAGTAGCTTTATTTTGTTAGGATCATGTTTATATGTGTAAAATGCCTAGAATCCATGCTAAGGACAATTTATAATGTGCACAAAATTCCATGTTTGGTTTTTTCACATGTTGTATTTTAAATAACGTTGTAGCTCTCATGTGTAGGGTTTATGTTGCTAAATCATGTGAAAACAGCAAGTTAAAAATATGTAAAATGTTCATGTATATGCACAAGAATGTGTAGATTCCATGCTAGGTGTGTTTTGTTTCATGTACGTAGGATATCATGCTAAGTGCTTTCATGTTTTAGTTAAAATGAAAGTAGAATTCATGAGCAGAATGATTAGAGAACATGTGTTAGGAACTTGTCTTGATAAGGAAATCTGAAAGCATGCGATGTGTTGACTTATAGAATTATCATGGTTGGTTGTTCACTTCAAACGTTAAGCATGATACATGTTGAGTTTTTGCAATTGTGTGTGTAGAGCCTACTGTGACATGTACGTGTATGGTATGAGTGGTGTTACTTGCTGAGTCTTTAGACTCACTACTTGCTTCGGCGTACAAGTGTAGTTGGTGACGTGGCACCGTTGGAGGAGACGGTGGAGACGGACTCCGAGCGCGGAGATTAGTCTTTGGAGTACCTTGTGACTTTTACATTTCATAGTATGTACATTGAACGTTGTATTACGTTATCATGGAAAGAATGTATAATGGTGGACATTTGTATTTAATTTTCAGCAATTTAAAAATTATGTGAACTTCTAAGTTCTTTAATGTTATTGCAATTTCATGTATGTAAATGTGGATGATGAATGAATGAAGACAGTGTTCTTTACTTCCGCTACTCTGTTCTATCTTCACGTGTATCTCAGCTGAATGTATTGTTGGGTAATGTCCCACTGTGGCAACGCTCGCTATAACCGACGTGGCATATATGACGATGGAGAGGAGGAGGGTACACCCAGGGCAGAGATAACTTTGCGCCACCGTCTGTAGAGTAGGATGACCCAGACGCTCATGCCAGGCAGACGGAAGAGAACGCACGCCAGAGAACGCAGCGGGTGACGAAGGCGGATGGAGGCTGGAAGGGCGGCGCAGAGGTAAGTGGAATTCGATACAGGCCAGTCTTTTTCCATAAGGTAGTTCAAGGTAATAGAAGCGCAACTACATCCATAGGCTGAAGATCAATGGTACTTGGTGTGAGGATCAGGAGGTCCTTCAACAGGAAGCAAGTCGGTATTTTGAGGAGATTTTATCTAGTGCTCCTCACACTGTGGATCCCTCGTTACTTCAAGTCATCCCAGCGCTTGTCTCGGATGAAGATAATGCTATTCTGTGTGCGTACCCAACATGGATGAAGTTAAAAATGTGGTTTTTTTCTATGATGGGAACAGTTCTCCTGGCCCGGATGGCTTCTCAGGTACCTTCTTCACATCTTGTTGGGATATTGTTAACATTGATGTTCATGCAGCTGTGGCAGGTTTCTTTCAAGGTCACTCTTTCCCTCGGGGTATTACGTCATCCCTTATTGCGCTCATTCCAAAGGTGGCTCACCCGGAGACTTTCAATGACTACAGGCCTATTAGTCTTTGCAATTTTATTTACAAAATTGTCTCCAGGATTATATGTGACCGGCTGGTGAATATTCTGCCAAAAATTATTTCTGAAGAGCAGGGTGCCTTTGTGAAGGGCAGGATTATCACGGATAATATTGCTCTTGCTAGACAGTTGGTTCGTGACATTGGCCGTAAAGTCCGAGGAGGGAACACTATATTCAAACTTGATATTCGCAAGGCCTATGATAGTGTGGAATGGGATTTTCTATTTGCGGTGCTTAAGAAATTTGGCTTCTCCTCCAGATTTGTTTCTTACATTGGTATGCTGGTATCCAATTGTTGGTTCTCGGTGTTGGTTAATGGAGCGCCTGCTGGTTATTTCAAATCTACTCGTGGTCTCCGTCAAGGTGACCCTATTGCCCCAGCTCTTTTTGTTATTATGGAAGAAGTTCTCAGTCGAGGTCTCAAACAGTTAGTCTCTAGTGGGTGGTTAACTCCCTACGCGGGCCCAAGAGGCTGTCCCGCTCCCTCCCATCTTCTGTATGCGGATGATACTCTAGTTTTCTTGAATGGTTGCTGCCAAAATGTGAGGCGGTTGGTGTCTTTCTTGGGCAGTATTCGTCTTCCTCTGGCCAGGTTATTAATCAACACAAAGCTCCGTTATGGTTGGTGATAAAGCTTCGGCCCATTCTGTTCAAAGACTGGTGGATATCACGGGTTACAGGCGGCAATCTGGTCCGTTGTTCTACTGGGAGTTTCGCTATTCCTGGTCGGTCCTTGGTGGCGGACTATAAGTCTTTAATGGACAAAGTGAGTTCCAAGTTCGGCAGTTGGAAATCTAAATTCCTATCTCAAGCGGGGCAGGTTACCCTCATCAACTCGTTATCTCATCATCCCTGTTTATTTAGCTGCCACCTCTTGCATTCCTCGTACTGTTATTTCTTTTATTGAGAGGTCTGCTGCTTCTTCTTTCTGGAATGGGTCTGACGGAGTTAGAAGGAGGCACTGGGTTGCATGGCAATGTATCCAACGTCCAAAGGTTGAAGGTGGACTGGGAGTACGTAATATGCAGTCCGTACAGTTGGCACTTGTTATCAAACAGTTTTGGCATATTATGCATGGCGATTCAGTCTGGCCATTGTACGCTAGGCAGTGTTTTCGTTCCTTTGATAAGCTCCCTGGCATGCCCGTCCAGATTTGTAAGATTGCCCTAGCTCTTATTCATGCAAATACTCGATGGGTGCATGGTAATGGTAACCGTATTAATATCTGGAAGGATGCGTGGTTCGGTCACCACCACTGGCTGATGTGTTTCCAGACGTTGTTGCTCCAGGTAACTTTTCTTTGCAGGAGGTGGTTCAGGATATTCAACATCCAATGAGATCAGTAATTCCGGAGATCCATTTGCAGAATATCAACTTGTCTGCTGATGAGGATGCTGTCTTCTGGGCGGCCAGCCCAACGGATTATTTTCCACCAAATCCGCCTATGAATTGGTGCGCTCTCCAGGCATCTATCGTCCTCCTATTCGGAAATTATGGCACTCTGCCTTTTTACCCAGAGCATCCTTATTCTGCTGGAAGCTGCTTCATCGAGCTGTCCCAGTGGATCAAACAATCATGGACTGTGGTATACAAATAGCTTCTAGGTGTTCGTGTTGTGATTCACATCAGGTGGAGGATCTTAATCATGTGTTTATCCACAGTGCACCGGCTCAGAGCTTGTGGAGGTGGCTGGTGCTCTACTGAGTGATGATATCTATCTTCATCCAAACATTACATTTAGAATTTGGAAGATTCTCCTTCACTCCAATATGAGTACAGCTACTGGCTTCATTGCCTTATACGGTCTATCTCCTGATTATGTGGGAGCTGTGGAAGAGCAGGTGTTCCGCCAGGTTTGAGGGTAAGCAAACTCAGGTGCAGGATATGGTCAGACGTATCAAGTTTCACATCGAATCTGCCTTGTCCAGTCAGAGCTTTAGTGCCACGCCATCTAGCTGTGATCTAAGTGTCCTTTTGGCTTATGGATTCACCCCTAAGATCAAGAACAAGCAGTTGAGGTTTGTTCGCTGGATTCCTCCTTTATCTAACTATTGCCTTAATGTAGATGGTGCGTCTAAAGGAAATCCGGGCATGTGTGGTGGCGGCGGCTGTATACGTGACAGTGCAGGTGCCCCATTAGTCTCCTTTGCTTTCTTTTATGGGGAGGGCCACAGTCTTCTTGCTGAGACGCGTGCACTTTGTGATGGCCTTCGTATTGCTTCTTCCTTGGGGGTTCGGCTATCTGCGATATATTCAGATTCGCTTACTTTGGTTACTTCTTTGGAGCACCATACTTGTTATTCTTGGTCGACGTTAAGATGGTGGCGTGTGATTCTCAAGCACATGCATGACCAGGCCACTAGTGTATCACATGTCTACAGGGAGCTAATCAAGTTGCCGATGGGTGGCTATCACGCGGTTATCACCATGTGCAACAATTTTTTTTGGCGGGCTGATATTCCTCTTTCTTGTAGAGGGGCGGCTGTTCTAGATAGATCAGGCCTTAGAGTGTTAGAATGGGCTGAACCTGCCTCTGCTTTATCTTTCTTCAGGAGATTTGACAGGGGTATGCCCCAGTGTTTTTGTACTAGCAGTTTTATTATTAAATATATAAGGCACAGTGGTCGCACCAGGGGAGTGAGAACATTACTCCTCTCTGGGGAGTAGTGCACTTAGCTGGTTGCTGACTCTGTGACCTCTTTGATTCAAAAAAAAAAAAACCCTACCGGTATAATGAGGGTCGTCACAAAAGCTGTTGTTGTATGCGAACTCCACAAGAGGTAAATGACGCCCCAATCATCCTTCCAATCCAATACACGCCCTCAACATATCCTCGAGCGTCTGGATAGTCCTCTCGGATTGTCCATCAGTCTGGGGATGAAACGCCGAACTGAGCTTCAGCTCCGATCCTAAAGCATCCTGAAGACCCTTCCACAACCTCGAAGTGAATCTCGGATCTCGATCCGAAATGATCGACTTCGGCACACCATGCAATCTAATGATACTACTAACATACAATCTAGCTAAACTCTCTACTGACTGCTTCTTCTTCATAGGCAAGAATGAGCAGTCTTCGAGAATCTATCTACAACTACCCAAATCGAGTCATTGCCCCTTCTAGATCGAGGCAAACCCGAAACAAAGTCCATAGTGACAGCTTCCCACTTCCACACTGGGATCTCCATCCTTTGCACAAGGCCGGATGGTCGCTGTCGCTCGCCCTTTACTTGCTGACACACCACCCAAACCTTACACACATACCGCTACATCCTTCTTCATGCCGGACCACCAAAAGGATCTCTTCAAATCCTGGTACATCTTAGTGTTACCCGGATGAATAGAGAATCGCGATCTATGAGCCTCCGCTAACACATGCTCACGGACATCTACCAAATCAGGGACACAAACTCGGTGATGAAATCTAATCACACCGTCCTCATCCCGAGCAACGCCTGCCTTGCCCACTAACTCTAAGAGTCTAGGGTCGCTTTCTGTTGCTCGATCACCTCATCCAGAACCGAGGACCTAAGGGATAACTGAGCTACAAAAGCCTGACATAGCGATGGCTCTAACTCAGTCAACGCGCAAGCCGCATCTTCCAACATCTTCCAATCCTGCTGGAGAGATGGCCACTTTCTACTCAGAGCATCTGCTACGACATTCGCCTTCCCAGGGTGATACTAAAGGTCGAAGTCATAGTCCTTTAAGAACTCAATCCATCTTCTCTGCCACAAGTTTAATTCCTTTTGGGAGAAAAGATACCTCAAGCTCTTGTGGTCGGTAAACACTTCAAATCTGACACCATAAAGATAGTGCCTCCAGATCTTTAGTGCATGAACCACTGCTGCGAGCTCCAAATCATGAGTCGGATAGTTCTTCTCATGCTCCTTCAACTAACGAGAAGCATAACCACTACCCTTTCCTGCTGCATAGCACACAGCCTAAACCAATCTGAGACGCATCCGTGTAGATAGCAAAACCTTCTACACCGCTCGGTAAGACTAACACTGGAGCTGACGTGAGCTTAGTCTTCAACAATTGAAAACTCTCTCACATTTCTCGGACCAAACAAACTTCACTCCCTTTCTGGTGAGCTGAGTCAAAGGGGCGGCGATGGATGAAAATCCCTCAATAAATCGCCGATAGTAACCAGCTAAACCAATAAAACTACGAATCTCCGAAGGGGTCTTGGGATCCTCCAATCCATAACTGTCCTGGACCTTTGCTGGATCAACTGCTACACTAGCACCGGAGATAACATGCCCGAGGAAATGAACCTCGCGCAACCAGAAATCGCACTTGCTGAACTTAGCATACAGCTTGTGCTCACGAAGAACCTCTAACACTACCCTCAAATGCGACGGTGTGTGGCCTCGTCCGAGAGTAGACCAACACATCATCAATAACACTACAACAAAGCTATCTAGATAAGGCCTAAACACCCGTTCATGAGATCCATGAATGCTGCAGGGGCATTGGTCAATCCGAAAGGAAGGACCAAAAACTCATAATGTCCATAACGGTTCTAAATGCCGTCTTGGACACATCCTCACTCCGAATCTTCAACTGATGATACCCAGATCGCAATCAATCTTAGAAAAGACTGATGCATCTCGCAACTGGTCAAACAAATCATCAATGCGAGGCAAGGGATACATTCTTCACAGTCACTTGGTTCAGCTTCCTGTAGTCAATGCATAACCTAAGTGACCCGTCTTTCTTCTTGACGAATAACACAGGTGCGCCCCAAGGGGAAACACTCGGGCGAATAAATTCCTTATCAAGCAACTCTTGCAACTGCCTCCTCAACTCGGCTAACTCCGCAGGTGCCATCCGATATGGAGCCTTCGAGATAGGAGAGTGCCCGGAAGCAATTCTATGGTAAACTCTATCTCTCTATCTGGTGGCAAACCAGACAATTCATCAGGAAAGACGTCTGGAAAATCCTGCACTACCTCATCTCTGCAAGAGTAGGTGACTCATCAGCCTCTGGTACTAATACCACGCTAGCAAGAAAAGCGTCACAACCCTTGTTACCATGCGCATCGCCTTCATGGCAGAGATGACTAACTTTCCCCGCCAAGTTCCTTGGAAGGGGTGAGAGAACTCATCCTCACCAGGAATACGGAAAACAATCCTCTTCCGACGACAATCCCTAACACATAGTGCTCCTCTAGCCAATCCAGACCAAGAATAGCATCATAGTCCTTCATCTTTAGCAAGAAGAAACACCCTTCTAGGACTCTATCCTCATGCCACACAGTAGCGACGGAATGCACTTCCAGTCGATACCGTACCCGCAGGGGTGTGCACAGACAAAGGGACCTCTAAATCCTCAGACTCTACACCTGACTCTAGGGCTAGCTGCCTAGCGAACCGCTCGGAAATGAACGAGTGAGTAGCACCCGTATCAAACAAAACCCGAGCGTGCACACCTAAAAGTAAAACTGTACCTTCGGTGACATGCTCCACCTGCTCGGCGTCCTCGCGTGCTAGAGCAAACACTCGAGCTGGGGCTCGAGGCCTTCCTGGTCTTCCTGTAGCTGGCGCTGCTGCCGCTACCGCTGGGGCTGGCGCTCCGCGCTGGACTCCCTGCTGAAGTCTTGGGCAATCCTTGATCTTGTGGTCGCTGCTTCCGCACTTCAAGCACTTTCCCGTAATCATCCAACATTCGGTACCACCATGTGTCTTCCCCAGTGGGACACTCTTTCTTCACACTAGGGGAACATACAGAAGGTACATGAGAACTGCCGACTGCCACAGATCGCTGCTGTGTCTGGTACACCGCTTTCTTCTTATCTGTCGCTGGAACGTAGCTGCAGGTCTCTTCTGCGAAGCCTCTTCTCTTCAAGGTATTGCTCCATCTCACCCTCCTGCCTACAAGCAGCGCTGAGGGCCTCGTCCAAAGAGCTGTGTCAAACGCCACGAGCCTCGACCTCAGTGATGGCTTCAGGCCCATCACGAACTTCTTTGTCTCCTGCGCTCATCTGCCACGATATGAGGTGCATATTTAGAGAGTTCAGAAAATATTGCCTCATATTCTAGCACGGTCATGGAGCCTTGAGCCAAAGAGAGGAACTCCTACTCCATCCGATCTTGAATATGCTCGGGGACGAACTGGCCCGAAAGAGCCTCACGAACTCGTCCCAAGCCACATCAATAGCTCCGTCTTCAAACCGGGTACGCAGCAATGAAGCCGACCATACATCAACTCTTTCCTGCAGTACACCGCTCATAACCCATCTAAACAAATCTAACTTAACAAAACATACAAGCATATAAACTAAAGCATACCTGTAGCATGTAGGTGGCTAATGTGACCTTATCCTCATCTGCACACCTGATGGCTCGGAAGATCGTTTCTATCTCCCTCATCCAGCTTTCTGCCAACAATGGGTCGCTCTCCCCTTAAAAGAGGGTGGCAGCATCCTCTTGAATCTTTCCATGGTAGAAGGTCCACCATGGTCCTGAGCTGGTACTTGCGCCTGCTACAGTACACAGCAAGCAATACACAATCAACACAATATCGCATAATTAATAAACAGACTATTAATCATTTTATTAGTCTAACCTGAGCCTCCAACTGTGCCGAGAGTGCTGCCTGGGTATGAGCCTGCGTCTGCATGGCTTGCACTAGACTTGCATGAATACTCATAATCCACAGGCGGCGGTGGGGGAAGTACAGGACCTTGCGGTGCCGGGGCCTGTTGCTCCCCCGCTCCTCACGTCTCGGCTCGTCCTCACGGGCCGGCGCTCCGCCACGCCTACCTCTCGAAGCCATGGCTGTATAATTTTCAGCCACCATTAGAGTTACTTTAATTATTTCCTAACCGTTTTCTTGTCTATTTTTCATTCATTATTAATCAATTCTACACATGTGGACATTCCTATGTAGACTTAGCATGTAATGAATATGATGACTTATGTATATTCATGTGCAATCTCAATCGGTCGGCTCTGATACCAATCTCTGTGACGACCTCATTATACGGTACGGTTATACCAACCCACGTCGATATAGTGAACGTTGCCACAGTGGGACATTTACCCAAACGATAACACTCAGCTGAGATACACGTGAATATAAGAACAGAGTAGCGGAAGTAAAAGAACTATTGTCTCATTTCATTCATCATCCACATTTAACATACATGATTGTATTAACATTTAAAGAACTAAAGTCCACATAATCCATATAAAGGAAGTGCTAAGGTAAAATACATAGTTTATCCAAGTTTACATGATAGCTCTAATACAATGCCTCAATTACATACATCAAAATGTCAAAATTTCACAAACTAAGCTACACCAAGCTAGCTATTCCCCGCGCTCAGAGTCGCTCTCCATGGTCTCCTCCAAAGGTGTGTCACCTACTACACCTGTACGCCGAAGCAAGTAATGAGTCTAAAAGACTCAGCAGATAACACTACATCTATCACACATGCGCATATCATAGCAGGTTTTTACATACCATTTACAAGACACAACATGTAGCATGCGTGACCTTGAAATTAACAACCTATCATGGTAATTCTATTAATGAAACACATGATTCATGCTTTCAGATTTTTCCTAAATTAAAATCTCCTATCACATGCTCTCTAATCACTCCAACACATGAAAGTTCTACTTTCAATTAAGCTAAAACATGAAAGCAATTTAGCATGACTAGCTTACATACATGAAAGAAAACATTGCTAACATGGTCACTACTCATTCTTACACATGCACATAGTCATTTTACATGCTTCAAGCTTGCTGTTTTGACATGGTTTAACACTTCACAATCTAACACATGAAAGCCACATTCTCATTCAAAACAACGTGAGGATAAACATGATGGAATGGTTACACATAAGTAAGGATTGTCCCTAGCATGGATTCTACGCATGTACACATATAGGACATGATTATAACCACATTTATATTGCTGTTCTAACATGATTTCAGATCCTCATCATGGATTTCAATCTCACATCCTCACATTTTGGTTTCACACTTTTACACAATTTCTTATTCACATAGTACACACTTTACACATTCACAATTTCACATGAACACATCACATTTCACATTTTCACATCTACACTTTAGTGTCGTGACACGTAGTCCAAACCACCATAAGAAGGACACATCACATCACATACACATAGACGTCACCTAGGCAATACAGTGACGACTCTTGGATTGCGCAGATCGAGAGAACAAGTCTCCACCCTAAACCAGTGGTACTTGTCCACCTCCAGGATTTCATCCTAATGCCTTAAGATCACAACACATTGAACCTTCTCATGGAGACTTTCCATGATACGGTTCCACTGCCCTCTATGGAAGTGGTGTCACACTTGGCACAATTTTACACATATCACGTTTGCCGATTTAACACATATTGTAACATGATGTTCATATCTCATTCATTCTCTCATCACAACATGACTCTGTTTTCCTAATCATGCCACTACAGATGACAGAATTCATCATTCAGAAAGTTTCACCAATCAGGTTGGATTTCCAGAAATAAATCATTTCACAATGGCATGCATTAATATACATTTTACATGGAAAATTCATATTGCATGCTATAGTGTTCAAATGACCTGAAACTTTAATCACATGCTGATCTCGGGTTTAGGACCCCACATGAAAATTTCACATTTTTATGATCAAAAATACAATTGCAGAAAATTTAACATAAATTCTCGTATTATTCGAATTCAATTTATCATGATGTATAACATAAAAGTTCAGTTTAGCAAATCATAACCCTGAAACCAGTATACACATATCACGGAAGTTTCCCCGGATTTATTGCACAACACACAATTTACTGGAAATTTAACAAACCCTACCCATGTTCTATTTTCCAAGTATAAATTTTTAGTAAATCACATCGACATGGAAAAATTCCAGAAAATTCAGAGCAGAGACTGACGTATATACATGGTTCAGCAAGATTGGGCATCATAATTTCCCATGGATATTAGGATCATGAGTGAACACACATGGCCATTCTTCCACATGCATTTAAATAAAAATAACTCAACCATCCACAAAATAAATGCACAACCGTTCTCCCACATTCCAACATTCACATACGTAGCATAATAGGTTTACAATATATCCTCATCGCAAAAACACATCGAAAGTAATCATATATAAGGAGAGAACAGTTCACTATTCTGTCCAGACGAATTAACGGCAAGCCATGGCCGTTAATGGAGATTGACGACACAATCGCTAGCCGTCAATGAAGATCTTAACGGCAATTGATGTTGCCGCCAAATTCAGGTCTCTGCAAAATGCAGGACCGAGCTTCAAATTCAAAGAGAATGGGGGATCTAGGACACGAGGGAAAATACATAAAAATGATAAAACCCTACTTGACATCTACATGGACGATAAGGGTAGGTTACTTGCCTTTCAAAACTCTCCAAAGGGATTAAATGGGTTGGTGATGCTCTCCCTGGGCAGTCCCAAGAAGCTCCCAAGATTGCTTTCCTCCAGGTTCTTGAGCAATCTCCACAGCAGCTCGAGGTCGGGGATGCCTTCCTCGATGTTCCAGCTACCTCCTTGTCGTGGTAGATGGCCGGAACAAGCTTCAGATCGCCAGATTTAAGGTTGCAAAGGTGGGGTTTTACTCATAGCAGCTAGGGTTTTTTCTATCTCTCAAGAGAGGTCAAGAGAGGGGGTTTAGGGTTGCATTCGGGTTCAGATATAGGAGAGAGCCTCTCCTATCCCGCAGGGTGATGTGAACCCTTTCAGACCGTTGGGGACAGCTCCCCAATGGGTGAGCTAGCTTGCTCCCGAAAATCCGGCTCTGCAACGCATGCAGGTCAGAGAAATTAACGTCCACATCGCTGGACGCTGGATTTAGTGTTGCCGTCCATATGGTTGACGCCGACACAACACAAACGTCCATTGATCTTGACGCCAAGTTGGCCTTCGGCCAGAACTCAAAAACATGCAGAAACCATGCGCAACTTATACCTATATACGTGCCATATGTATACTATCATGTACATACTACCATCATACCATTCATACACTATTTACATCTAATTTATACACATGCATGCATAAGTATACTAACTAGTACTTACGTAGATATTTGCATACATACATACACAAACATGAAGTATTCACATGCAATACCAATAATGAAACAAAAATTCGAGGGCCTTACATATATAAAGGAGGAAGTCTATGTAGAACAACCTCCTGGTTTTGATGATGTAGATTTTCCAAATCATGTTTTTAAATTGCATAAACCGTTATATGGTTAAAGCAAGCACCTAGAGCATGGTATGAAAGACTTAGTGCATTCTTGTTAAACCTGGTTTTACCAGAGGACAAGTAGATAGTACATTATTTATTAAATCAAAAGTCAAAAATATATTACTTGTGCAAATTTATGAAGATGATATCATATTCGGATCTACTGATGATCCTTGTGCAAGTATTTTGAAAAGCTCATGCAGGGAGAATTTGAGATGAGCATGATGGGAGAGCTCAACTACTTTCTTGGACTGCAAATCAAGCAAGGCAAAGAAGGTACACATATTGTCAAGCAAAATATACCAAAGAATTATTGAAGTAATTCGGGTTCGACAATGCTAGCCACTGTCCACTCCAATGAGCACATCCACCAGGTTAGATAGTGATAAGGATGGTAAGAAAGTGGATCAAAAACTCTATAGAGGCATGATAGGATCGTTGCTTTACTTGACAGCTAGTAGACCTGAATTATTTAGTGTATGCATGTGTGCAAGATATCAGGCTGATCCTAAGGAATCCCACTTAATATTTGTTAAAAGGATTTTTAGATATTTAGCTAAAATATGATCTAGGTTTGTGGTATCCAAAGTCATGTGAAATTAGTTTAATTGGATATTCTGATGCTGACTTTGCTGGATGCAAGATAGATAGAAAAAAAACAGTGGTAGTTGCCAATTTTTTGCAGGATGCTTGATTTCATGGTCTTCAAAGAAGTAAAATTCAATGGCACTATCAACAGCTAAAGCTGAATACGTAGCTGCTGGGAGCTGTTGCACTCAACTCTTATGGATAAAACAACAACTTGAGGATTATGGATTGCACATCAAGACCATCCCATTGCTGTGCGACAACACAAGTGCAATAAATCTCACCAAAAATCCAGTTCAGCACTCCAGAACAAAACACATAGAGGTCAATATCATTTTATTAGAGATCATGTAGCTAATGGAAATATAAATATTTCTTTATAGATACTCTAAATCAGTTAGCAGATATTTACAAAAGTCTTACATGAAGAGAGATTACGTCTTTTAGAAGGGAACTAGGCATGTGCAATGTGTAAGAGATATGACTGCATGTAACTGAAATAATAATTTTCAGAATAATATCCTACCCGCTGAACTTAAGCAAATTCTTTATTGCTTGCGTCATAAAATGCTATGACTTTTCGGGATGAAATCTTTATTGTTTGCGTTATCTTCTCCTCTTTTGTCGTTATCTGCATTTATTGTTCTGGTGTTTTAAAAAGTGCCTTTATGTCCTACCGTTAAATCCGTAAGCCATGTCTTATCGATTCCATCTCTCTCTTATATCTCTTCCGATTTGCCTAGAGCGATAAAACCCTATCGATTCCAGAATACTCTCTGTGGGATTTTGAAAGTTCTCTCTGTTCCCACAAAAATTTCTTGAGGGCTTCTGTTCCATTCCTCCCCACAATCCTCTAGAAACTCTCCTTGTTCAAATCCATGTTGTTTCTGGGAGTTCCGGCACCGTAGGTGGATACAACGTCGCCTTCCTCACAAGGAGAAGTAGGAAAGATTTGCGGCAGTCAAGATCAAGTTGTGTGGTAACAAGGCAGTGGATATTGCTGATTTAGAGAGAATGGGATGCACAGTATTGTGGAAGCCATAGAAAGGATGAAATGGACGAAAATGGTCACAGTTTCTGAGCCAAGCTATCCGGACCTAGCCAAGGTGTTCTACACTTGCCTGAAGATAGAAGAAGATGGGTCCCCCACCTCCTCAGTTAAAGGTACACCTATCCATATCACCTATGATCTATTGGAAAGTTTGTTTGGTGTATCTACAGTTGGTCGTAGTGGGGTAGACAGTGTGGATATTCATGCTAAGGGTTTAGGCATCATCAGAACAGAGTACAAGCTGAAAGATGGTAAAATAGATATCAACCAGTTGAACGCATTCAACAGAATCCTTCACTTCATAGTCTGTCAGATTCTAGTGCCAAGGAGCGCCACATTCTCAACTTGCCCTAAAGCCGACTCTGACATGATGTTTTGGGCAATCCAGAATCAGGACATCAATATGGCTTAAGTGATAATTGAAAGAATGAGACTTGCTGCAGAGATGATATGTGATAAGAAGA
Organism: Colocasia esculenta; assembly: GCA_014218235.1. NCBI lineage: Eukaryota > Viridiplantae > Streptophyta > Magnoliopsida > Alismatales > Araceae > Colocasia > Colocasia esculenta. Next base: position 22,564 of record JACBKR010001768.1, on the reverse strand, counting down.
ACAAGTTGAATGTATCACTTCCATATGCACATTTACTGACAAGGATTTTCAAGGAGTATGCATTGATTTGAAAGGAGAAGTGATGGAGAAGATGGGCCAGCCCATTCGATCCAGAAATCTGAAGAAAAGCGGTTTCTCTCTTGTTGGAAACCTTTGGACTAAGACTTCAGTGGCAGAAGGAGAAGCAATAATGGTGCAGCCCCAGAAATTCAACAAGTTCAAGAGGAAGAAGCAGCAGTCAGAGTTAAAGAAATTGTTTCCAGAGCAAGAAGGATAGAGGAAATTGTTCCTGAACATATTGAGCCGTTGGCCATTCATCTGAAATGAGGACCCCTCAAAGTCATTGCATCTGTTATTGAAGAAGCTTTGGAGATTGTTGCTCATAGAGGGGGAGAAGGAAGAGACTCATGGATAAATCATCCCTATATTCTAGTTGAAGATGCTAATGTGGAAGAAAACAGGAGTAGCATTTCAGAAGATGTGCACAGGCCAAACAGAGGAAAATCTTAGGAAGATATTCCTCCTGCTGAAGATGTTACGCAGAAGTCAGCAGCAGAAGTTTCAGGAGAGGGGCACCAGGCCACACAAGAGAAATTCTGAAGGAGATGCTCCAGCTCAGGGGGAGTATTAATTCAGGGGGGGCCCACAGTTAGGGCCCTGCTGAAATATCAAGAAGGTCTTGGGAGAGTATTTCGATAGTTATGAGATGATGTTGTTTTGTGGGCCAGCTCGGGGCTCAGGGAGAAAGGAAAGGCTGTTGCCCAGCTAGCTAGCCCAGAGGGGGGGGGGGGGGGGTGAATGGGTTATTAAAATTGATCTTTGATTAAAACCTGTTCACTAAAAAGATTACACAACAGCTTAAACAGAAGTTAGAGTTAGAAGAAAGATAGCAAGCGCACAAAACACAACCACACGACACAAGGAATTTTATCCTGGTTCGGAACTCCTCTTCACAGGAGACCTACGTCCAGTCCCTGAGCAATGCCTCAGGATTTCACTAACAAGGGAACAATCCCCCTAATGAAACTACAACACCCAGCTCAGCTGGTCTTCCTTCAACTCGAAGGGACAACACCCTGGATACCACCAGGTCTTCCTTCACAACCGAAGGGAACCACACCCTGGATACCACCAGGTCTTCCTTCACCACCGAAGGGAACAACACAAAGAATAATGAAAGACTTTCAAGCCCCTAGATCAAGCTTTTGATAAGCAAAGATCTGAAGCAACTAGAACTGAGAGCAAGAAGATGTTAAGCAGGAAGCACTCTCAGAACTATACAAGCTCTCACAGGATTTTCACAAACTAGTTGAGAGCAAAAGAGCTAAAGCGAAGAGGAATGACAATTCTTGGCTCTGGACTTTCTCAGAAGGATTAAGTGCTTGAATCTGATCGATATTTCTTCTATCCTTCTGTCTTGAATTTATATCTTCAATTTGAAATCAAGACGTTGAAGTGTCCGTTGTCTCTCTTTGAGTAGTCGTTAGACTAAGTGACACCTGGAGTCTTGGAAGCTTCCAGTCAACAGTCTTTTGATTACTTGATCACGCAAAGATATAACTCTTCAGAAATATCCGTTGGTTTCTATTTGTTTAACGTTGTACTGTAAAGCTGGTTCAGAAGTCTGCACAAATGTCAAACTCAAGTAGCAGACAGCTAAGCTGTTTCTGATGTCAGTCAACGTCAGTAGCAATAGACATGAAAATAGTAACACCAAATATCTTGACAATAAAAGACGTAATCAGAGTAGACAAGAAAAAGGATGATATGGTCTGCATGCATGCAGAGATACGTTCAGATCTCATAAATGCACAAGCGTTAGAGAGATGTCTACGTGGACTTTGACTAGTCAAAAAGATATCCAGATATGACTTATGAAACGATATGAATACTGACAAGTCGTTATAGGGAGCAAGTCGTTATGATCACTTATCAATCGTTAAGAACTCTTAAAGAAACTGTTATCATATGAAGTCGTTACAATCAGCGAGTCGTTGCGATTCTAAAGAAATCGTTATGATACCTTATGAAGTCGTTACAACAAGCAAGTCGTTGCGAATTCTAAAGAAATCGTTATGATAACTTATGAAGTCGTTACAACAAGCAAGTCGTTGCGAATTCTAAAGAAATCGTTATGATAACTTATGAAGTCGTTACAACAAGCAAGTCGTTGCGAATTCTAAAGAAATCGTTATGATAACTTATGAAGTCGTTACAACAAGCAAGTCGTTGCGAATTCTAAAGAAATCGTTATGATAACTTATGAAGTCGTTACAACAAGCAAGTCGTTGCGAGTTCTAAAGAAATCGTTACGATAACTTATGAAGTCGTTACAACAAGCAAGTCGTTGCGAGTTCTAAAGAAATCGTTACGATAACTTATGAAGTCGTTACAACAAGCAAGTCGTTGCGAGTTCTAAAGAAATCGTTACGAGAACTAAAGAAGTCGTTACGGCTAAAGAGTCGTTGCGAATTCTAAGGAAGTTGTTATGATAACTTATAAAATCGTTACGACATCGACTTGATTTAAACTTTGCGGTCAGAGAGGAAATCGTTCTACTTGTCAAAGAAGTCGATACAGTAACTTATGAAATCGTTACGACATCGACTTGATTTAAACAACAAGACTTTTTAGTTTTATAAGGAATTCGTTGCGAACTTCAACAGAAATCGATATGGACTTGGAGAAAATTCATGCTGAAAAGATTAAAGCTTCAGAGAGGAAATGCATACCTTTATTGACTTGTTTGACCTTGGTATTTTTCCTGTACTTAAGACTTATGAAATATTCATTAGACATAATTGATAAACTCTTGTTTGGTTTTGTTAATCATCAAAATATGTATATATAATTAATTAAAATTGCATGGGGACAGACTGATCATCAATCTCCCCCTTTTGATGATGACAAAATGAACAATAAGCATGGATAAAAGTATCTGAAATATTAAAATTTTAAAAATTTATTTCAGACATGCTAAGTATTTTTCTCCCCTTTTTGTCATTAAGCAAAAAGAGAAACTTCGACAAAGAAAGAAGAGAGAAAGAGAAATAGAGATACACAGAAGGTCATGACATTTACTGTGGAGGTACAGGTAAATAGAAGGCAGGAGACAACAAAGAGGCAAAATGGGAGATGGTTTCCCATGCCTGAAATTCCTGCTCTTCAAAAAGAGTTTTAAAAACTCCAAACGATACAGAGTAAGATGGTCCCATGGTGGGAGCCATCCGTTTGATGTGAAGATCTAGGTGCTTATAGAGAAGGGCAGCATAGGCATCCTGGTCCAAGTTCATCTTGAGAAACCGACGAGTGCCAAAGCTGGCACAGGTGAGGAATTGGTCCATGGTGACAGGGTAGTGATTGTGGTTGTCTCGGAGAGTTTTGTGCAATGCCACATACAATTTGTACCTTTCCTCCCAGACCTTGAAAGGGTCATTGACAAGATGAATGGAGTTCATATCTAGGAAGGTGGCTGGAGAAATAGCTGGATTTCCTTCCCTGGCTTGAGCTTCATTGAGAAAACAGCTGCTGAGCTGACAGGGGATAGAGTTTGACCATTCAGAAGGGGTGAGCCTTTCACATTCAGACAGGATAGGAGAGAGAACTGCCGCACTGACATGGCCCTGGTGATATTCCCTGAAAAGGAATCTCGAAAAGGAAACCAGGTAGCCTTTCTGCACTTTGATCCTGCCCATGATTCTTGCAAAGCGCTCAAATATGATGGATCCTACAGAGGATTCCATAACTAGAGCATGAATTTGAGGCAGGGCTATGTCCTCAGGTATTCGAAGGGTAGCAAAATCTACCTGAATGTCTGAAAAGTGAGAGCCAGCCGGAGTTAAAACTGAAATGGCCTTCTTGAACTGACACAGCTGAACTTCTGGAAGCCTATGAACATAACGGTAGTTGTTGAAGTGCATGAAATGCCTGACCATTTTTATTTCTGATTGAATGAAGGGAGCCCAGTTCTTGGTGATACAACCTGAACCACTCGGATAGGGTCAAGGAGTGGTCCCGAGGAGGAAATCTGGCAGATCTGGCAAGAGTAAACTTCTTGAGAAGATCCTTGTGACCTTTGCCCCATTGCTCTTCAGATTTGGAGTGAGCAAGAGAGAAGATTCTGGATTTTTCAGATTTTGAGAGAGAAGTATAGGGTAGTATGGTGTTCAAATGATCTGTAAGGTTTGAAAGGGAAGGTTGATGATGGTGGCAAAACAACTTTGGAGAGGTATTCCCTATACAGTGACTTATGCTTGTTGTCAACTGTGAGAGAAAACCACAAAGGAGGGTATTTGGGTTCAGAGGAGGAGGAATAGGTGGAAGTAATTTTCCTCTTCTTGGGAGCAGGACTAGAAGGATCAGCCCTGTGAATATGATCTCCCACTTTCAACACAGACCTGAGAATTCCTTCCTCAAATTCATCCTTGATCTTTTCAAGAAAAGGAGAATTGAGTTGAGCATGTTCAGGTATGATAGTGATGAAAGATGGTGGAGGAGTAGGATGAAGAAAAGAGTGTGAAGTAGTTTGGAAAGCATCATCTGGTCCAAGGGAGGGACCAGAGGAGGAGGAGGATGCTCCAGCTGAGGATGCTGGAGGGGCCTCAGGTATGGGAAAGGGAGAGGGAATGGAGGACTGAAATGGGGTAGGAGAAGAAATTGGTCGAGATTGAGGCTTCTTGAATGTTTGAGGGGCAGGAGGGGCTGTAGGAGCTGATGGAGGAGTTTGAGGAATAGGTGTGTGAGAGGGAGAAGAAGGAGCTGGGGGCTTGGGTGCCAAGATCTCTTCTGCCTCTTTCTGCACAGACTCACTCTCCAAGGGCCCTGATGGCCCAGATCCTAGCTCAGATGGCCCGGATGGCCTTCAACCTGATCAGCTGACTCTGCTGGCTCTGCCTCTTTTGGTGTGCTGCTGCTACTTCAGGTGGAGCTGCTGCTTCTGGTGCTGCTTCTGCTTCTGGTGGAGCTGCTGCTTCTGGTGCTGCTTCTGCTTCTGGTGAGCTGCTGCTTCTGGTGGAGGAGGAGCTAGAGCTCCAACTGCCTTGACAATATCTGATAGCATGCCTTTCATGCTGCACATTTCCTGTTAAACCATTGTATAGCATTTTTGATTTGCCCCAATTCTTTATTTGCTGAAGCTTGACTCAGAAAAATAGAGCTGACATCACACTGGAGGGAACATAATAATTCACCTTGAACATTCAGCCTTTCAATCACTGGCTTTAAGTTTATGACAATTTTCTGCTTAGCCTGCCTCTCAAATGGAGAATTAGCCAGGAGAGGAACTTCGGAGGCAACCTCTTTTCCTTTCTTTTGCCTTCCTTTGCTGGAGGAGGTTGATCATCATCTGAGCTCGAAGAGCTTGCAGTCTCCCCTTCTCTGTTATCCAAGTCAGGAGAACCTTCATGCTGTTCATCCTTATCAACATCTGGAGTTTCATCCACAGAACCTTCTTTTGATAGCTCCCCCTCAATAGGAGCATCTTCTTCATCTGATACTTGCTCCCCTGACTGGGAGCAGATTCGAACACAGAGTCACCTTGGACAGCTTGGTGCTCTACCTCTACCTGCACATCTTCCATTTGATCCTCAACGTGGCCTGATGCCACAACTTCTTCTGCAATTCTGTCACTAGGAATAGAGTCAATGATATCGGCCAGGATAGATGCAACAAAAGTTGAGGGAAGAGGGTCCTCAACAGGAATAATGTCCTCCGGGAGGAGATCCTCAATTCTCCTTTCTGCAACTGATTCTTCTGGAAAACCTGAAGCTTCTACAGATGCTCTTTCTTCTTCTACTGCACTTTCAGACTGAACTTCTGCATTGGAGGGGCCTGAAGATTCTGCTGCTTCAACTGCTGGAGCTGGAATTGCTCCACAGGCAATTCTGGAATCATATCCGCTGACCCATCTCCTGATGAACAACTGATGAGTCGATTAAGATGGCTTCGCCTTCAGCCACCGAAGCCTTGAACCAGACACCACTTTTCAAAGAAAAACCACTCTTCTTCAGATTCCTGGACCTGATTGCTTGGCCCATTTTCTCTACAACTGCCCAGAAAGATCAACACCGAAGTGTTTGAAGATCTTGGTAAGTAGGTGGGCATAAGGCAGGGACACATTTAACTTACTCTTGGTGTCCCATATCTGATCCCTTGCAAACTTCATTCTTTCCATGATCACTGCGGCCATATTTATCTCCTTATTCTGAATGGCCCAGTACATCATATCCGAGTCGGCCTTTGTGCAAGATGAAAAAGTTGCACTTCTGGGAACTAAGATCTGGCAGACAATAAAATGGAGAAGACGGTTGAAGGCGGATAGTTGATTTATATCGATCTTGCCGTCCCTCAGCTTGAATCCTGGCCCAATGATTCCCAAACCCTTCACTTGGGCGTCCACGGAGTGAACCCCACTAAAGCCTGAAGTCTTTACATTGAACAACACTTTCAGCAACTCAGGGTCTATCCTAATCATGGTTCCCTTTACTGAAGAAACCACAGACCTCTTCCTCTGTTCTCATACACACGAAGAAGGCTTACCAAATCCGGATAGCTTACCTCTGAAAAGGTGGAAATATCTGACCACTGCATCTGATTGATCAAATCTACTAAGCTGCTCATTCCATTTTTCTTCAGATTGGCGACATCTACTTCTTTATTGCCGCAGAGCTTCGTCTTCACAAAAGTAAATCTCTCCTGCTGCTCAGGAGTGAGGAACTCAGCGCTGTAGCCCCCTACGCTGCCGGAGATATCGAAGCGGCCATAGTTCAGGTGGGAAAAAGCAACGGAGGGAGAAGACGGAGGGTGAGGAGAAGGAATCCTCAAGAAATTTTGCGGGAAGTAGGAGGAAGATTCAAATTTGCAGAGGATTGAGATGGAGTTGCTAGGGCATCGGCTCACGCGATAAGATAAAAGAGGGAAAGAGGGAGACGATGAGACACGAATCGTTCTGCCATCGATTTTATGAATAAATTAATGCTACGTGGAAAGTGAGGCGCCAAACGGCGGTGGAAAACGACAAAAGGATTTGACTGTTCAAACGACTTTAATGAAAGAGCGGTTATAACAATACATACAGAGTATCTTTTGCTTATCGATATGGAGAGAAAAATTACTTAAATTCTAGAATTTAATGTGCCAGTTGTAAGCAAACTTTTATCACAAATTGCACATGCCTAATTCCCTTCTAAGAGATGTAAATCTCTCTTCAGGTAAGGCTTTTGTGAAAATGTCTGCTAATTGGCCATTTGTATCTATAAAGGAAATTTCTAAATTACCACTAGCTACATGGTCTCGAATAAAATGGTATCTTACCTCAATGTGCTTAGTTCTTGAGTGCTGTACTGGATTTTTGGTGAGGTTGATGGCACTTGTATTATCACACAAGAGTGGAATTGATTTGATGTGAATTCCAAATCCTCAAGTTGTTGCTTTATCCAAAGAAGTTGTGTACAGCAACTTCCAGCAGCAACATATTCTGCCTCAGCTGTTGATAAGCTACTGAATTTTGTTTCTTGGATGACCATGATATTAAACATCCTGCAAGAAACTGACAACAGCCACTGGTGCTCTTTCTATCTACTTTGCATCCAGCATAATCAGCATCAGAATATCCTATTAATTCTATTTCACAAGATCTAGGATACCAGAGACCTAAATCATGAGTTCTAGCCAGATATCTAAATATTCTTTTTACTGAAATTAAATGAGACTCTCTAGGGTCTGCCTGATATCTAGCACACATGCATACACTGAACAAAATGTCTGGTCTACTTGCAGTTAAGTAAAGTAGTGACCCTATCATACCTCTATAATTCTTTTGATCTACCTTTTTACCTTTTTGATCACTGTCCATTCTAGTTGATGTGCTCATTGGAGTTGATAATGGCTTTGCACCTTCAAATCCAAATTTCTTTAACAGCTCTTTGGTGTACTTGGCTTGACAGATATGAGTGCCTTCCTTCCCTTGTTTGATTTGCAATCCAAGGAAGTAGGAAGTAGCTTAGCTCCCCCATCAAGCTCATTTCGAATTCTCCCTGCATGAGCTTTTCAAAGTACTTGCAAAGAGATTCATCAGTAGATCCAAAAATAATATCATCTACATATATTTGCACAAGAAGTATATGTTTAACCTTAGATTTTATAAATAATGTACTATCTACTTTACCTCTAGCGAAACCATGATCTAATAAGAAAGTACTGAGCCTTTCATACCAGGCTCTAGGTGCTTGCTTTAAACCATATAAGGCCTTATGTAGTTTAAATACATGATCTGGAAATTCGGTGTCATCAAAACCTGGAGGTTGTTCAACATAAACTTCCTCCTTGATAAAACCATTCAAAAAGGCTGATTTGACATCCATTTGAAATAGTTTTAAATCAAATGCAGATGCATAAGCAAGTAAAATCCTAATAGCCTCAAGTCTAGCTACAGGTGCATAAGTTTCATCGAAATCTATGCCTTCCTCTTGGGAGTAGCCTTGAGCCACCAATCTGGCCTTGTTCCTTAAGATTATTCCAGACTCATCCAGTTTATTTCTGAACACCCACTTGGTGCCAATAACTGAATGATTGGATGGTCTAGGAACAAGTGACCATACTTGATTTCTCTTGAACTGATTTAGTTCATCTTGCATGGCTAATATCCAAGATTCATCAGATAAAGCTTCATTGACTGTCTTAGGCTCTATTTGAGAAACAAAGGCTAATAATCACATGGAATTACATTACCTCTTGTTCTTACCCCTACGGATGGATCACAATAATGTTTTCAGGAGGGTGATCTTTCTGATGTCTCCATTCTTTTGGAAGATTTTCATGTTGGATTTCAGTTTGCTGCAGTTCTTCCAATGGTGGATCTTCCTTGTCCTTAATTGAGGTATTCTTTAATTTTTGACAAGTCATCTGCATCATCAATGTCACTAATTTCTTCCTTTTTCAAGGAAGGGTTAGATTCATCAAAAATAACATGCACAGACTGTTCAATTAACAATGAACGTTTATTGAAGACTCTATAACCTTTGGGTTTAGAAGTGTACCCCATAAAGATGCCTTCATCTGATTTGGCATCCAACTTACCAATGTCCCTTTTTCCATTATTGTGGATGAAGCAAGGACATCCAAATATTCTGAAATGGCTGATCTTTGGCTTCTTTCCTTTGTAGAGTTCATAAGCAGTCTTCTTCAGAATCGGCCTGATCATTACTCTATTAATGATATAACATGCAGTGTTGATGGCTTCAGCCCAGAAATATCTTGGCAAATCATATTCTGATAACATGGTTCTTGCCATATCCAAAAGAGTTCTGTTTTTCCTCTCAGCAATTCCATTCTGTTGAGGTGTCCTTGGGGCTGAGAAGTTGTGCTCAATTCCTTGATCATCACAGAACTTTGTAAACTTTTCATTCTGAAACTCACCACCATGATCTGATCTGATAGAGACAATTGTGAACTTCTGATCTTTCTGAACTTTCTTACTGAAGCTAACAAAATTGTCAAATGTGTCATCTTTGTGCTCTAGAAAGGATACCCAAGTGAATCTTGAATAATCATCAACTATTACAAATCCAAAATTCTTTCCTCCTAGACTGGTGGTCCTCATTGGCCCAAATAGATCCATATGAAGTAGTTCTAAGGGCTTTGAGGTGGTTACTATAGTCTTTGATTTGAAGGAGCTTTTGGTGTGCTTTCCTCTTGCACAAGGTTTGCAAATGCTATCCAATCTAGAATTGACCTTTGGCAGTCCTTCCACTAGCTTTCTCTTTCTGAGCTTATTCAAACCGTCCAAGCTGCAGTGACCCAATCTTCTGTGCCACAGCTCTGTTGATTGATCTTTGCTGGCTGCCAAACAAACATCTTGATTCTTGAGTTCCTCGAGATAGAGAACATACAAGTTTCTTTCTCTGAAGGCTTCAAATATGACTGCACCATCCTTTAATATACTGCACTTTGATTCTTGGAACTGAATGTGATGGCCTTTGTCACACAACTGGCTGATGCTGATAAGATTGTGCTTTAATCCTTTGACCAGCATTACGTCTTCAATAACTGATTTTCCTTTGATGTTCACAGACCCACTTCCTATCACAGTGCCTTTTCCATTATCTCCATAGGTGACTGTACCTTCTTCAGCTTGGAGATCAACAAAAATCTTCTTGTTGCCTGACATGTGCCTTGAGCACCCACTATCCAAATACCATTTGGATGCTCGAGGGTTAACCTGAAATGAAAACATCAAGCTTTAGGTACCCAAATTCTTTTGGGTCCTGATAGGTTAGTATCATTAATTTTACCTTTTAATATCCATTTTTATGTCTTGTTGGGCATGTAATTTTAATATGTCCTAACTTATTGCAGTGACTGCAGCAGGATAACTTAGTCACCTTTTCTATGTATTTGAAATCAGCTTTGTATGCTATATCTTGTTCGGGTACAAATTTTGGTGTTGGATATGTTTTAGGATATATTATGGTTTCTTCATTATCTGGGGGTGTATATCCTAATCCATTTTTCTTTTTACCCGATCTCCTAGCACCCTTTAATATTAAAGAGTTTTTACCATTAGTAAATTTTTCTAGTGTACTTGATAGTTTATCATTTTCTTTATTTAGTCTTTCTATTTCTGTTTAAGTTCACCTAAGTCTTCTTTTTTCTAGGTGAGTTATCTGTTGTTTTTCTCTTTTAGATCTTCACATAATAACTCATTTCTTCTTTTGTGTTCAGTTATTTGTTTTTCAAGTTCTTCATTTTCTGTTTTTAGATCTGAGTTTGTATTTTCTAAACAGATTAAATTTTTCTTACTAATTTTGAGTAATTTAGATACTTCTTTATATTTTTCATAGAGTTCATTAAAGCACTTTCTAAGTTATCAGAATCTGAATCATTGCATGAATCAAAAGAGGAGTCAGAAGTTACCTTATTCGGTATTGGCCATGAGAGCCAGATTTGCTCTTCACCTTCACTGCTTGAGCTTGACTCATTATCTGAATCACTGCTGTTTTCCCAAGCAGCTGCCATTGCTTTCTTTTTATACTTTTTGAATCTTCTGAAGTTGTCCTTCTTTTATGATCATTCTTTTTGAGCATTGGACAATCTGCCTTGATGTGTCCAGGCTTCTTGCATTCATAGCATATTACTTCTCCTTTCTTCGGATCCTTACTTCTGGTTTTCTGAAGTCTTTGTTCTTCTTGAAAAATCTTCTTCCGGACTGATACTTCTTCTTCTTTGCTAATATTTTCTGAAGTCTTCGAGACAGCATGGCTTCTTCATCATCACTGTCTTTGCTGTCTTCACTGTTATCCAAAGATTCCTCTGATATATCATCATTGCCTTGAGAGCATTTGATTGCTTCCTTCTGCTGGAGGATTCTCCTAATCTCTCCATATTTATTTCATGAGCCATGAGAGATCCTATTAACTTTTCCAATGACATTAATTTCAGATCATTGGCTTCCTCAATGGCTGTTACTTTGGAGTCCATGAGGATGGCAGAGATCTGAGGATCTTCTGACCATATCTGGTGACATAAACTTTTCCTAGACCGGCTAATCCATTTGTAATATCTGTAAATCTGTTAAACATCTGAGTTATGGATTCACCTGATTGCATCTGGAATCTTTCATACTGAGTCACAAGAATATCGATTCTTGTCTCCTTTACCTTGTCTGTTCCTTCATAAGTAATCTGAGCTTTTCCCACATCTCCATTGCGGATTTGCAGGCTGAAACTCTGTTGAATTCTTTCTTGCTGAGGGCACAGCAAAGGATGCTCTTGGCTTTGCAGTTTAGGGATATTCTTCTTCTGTCGTCATCTGTCCACTGAGCCTTAGCATTTGTGACTAGAAGATCACCTTCTTCTACAATGGACCATATTGTGTAGTCGTGGCCTTGTAGAAAGTACTCCATTCTTGTCTTCCAATAGGTGTAATCTTCTCCATCGAACAAGGGAGGCCTGTTGACTGATGACCTTCGAAGTTGCTTTGGGCTGCCATTGATCTTTGCTCTTCAGATCGTTAGATCTTCTTCTTTGTCGAAGAGACTCGCTCTGATACCACTTGTTGCCCAGCTAGCTAGCCCAGGGGGGGGGGGGGTGAATGGGTTATTAAAATTTGATCTTTGAATAAAACCTGTTCACTAAAAAGATTACACAACAGCTTAAACAGAAGTTAGAGTTAGAAGAAAAGATAGCAAGCGCATAAAACACAACCACACGACACAAGGAATTTTATCCTGGTTCGGAACTCCTCTTCACAGGAGACCTACGTCCAGTCCCTGAGCAATGCCTCAGGATTTCACTAACAAGGGAACAATCCCCCTAATGAAACTACAACACCCAGCTCAGCTGGTCTTCCTTCAACTCGAAGGGAACAACACCCTGGATACCACCAGGTCTTCCTTCACAACCGAAGGGAACCACACCCTGGATACCACCAGGTCTTCCTTCACAACCGAAGGGAACAATACAAAGAATAATGAAAGACTTTCAAGCCCCTAGATCAAGCTTTTGATAAGCAAAGATCTGAAGCAACTAGAACTGAGAGCAAGAAGATGTTAAGCAGGAAGCACTCTCAGAACTATACAAGCTCTCACAGGATTTTCACAAACTAGTTGAGAGCAAAAGAGCTAAAGCGAAGAGGAATGACAATTCTTGGCTCTGGACTTTCTCAGAAGGATTAAGTGCTTGAATATCTGATCGATGTATTTCTTCTATCCTTCTGTCTTGAATTTATATCTTCAATTTGAAATCAAGACGTTGAAGTGTCCGTTGTCTCTCTTTGAGTAGTCGTTAGACTAAGTGACACCTGGAGTCTTGGAAGCTTCCAGTCAACAGTCTTTTGATTACTTGATCACGCAAAGATATAACTCTTCAGAAATATCCGTTGGTTTCTATTTGTTTAACGTTGTACTGTAAAGCTGGTTCAGAAGTCTGCACAAATGTCAAACTCAAGTAGCAGACAGCTAAGCTGTTTCTGATGTCAGTCAACGTCAGTAGCAATAGACATGAAAATAGTAACACCAAATATCTTGACAATAAAAGACGTAATCAGAGTAGACAAAAAAAGGATGATATGGTCTGCATGCATGCAGAGATACGTTCAGATCTCATAAATGCAAAAGCGTCAGAGAGATGTCTACGTGGACTTTGACTAGTCAAAAAGATATCCAGATATGACTTATCAAAACGATATGAATACTGACAAGTCGTTATAGGGAGCAAGTCGTTATGATCACTTATCAAATCGTTTAAACTCTTAAAGAACTGTTATCATATGAAGTCGTTACAATCAGCGAGTCGTTGCGAATTCTAAAGAAATCGTTATGATAACTTATGAAGTCGTTACAACAAGCAAGTCGTTGCGAATTCTAAAGAATCGTTATGATAACTTATGAAGTCGTTACAACAAGCAAGTCGTTGCGATTCTAAAGAAATCGTTATGATAACTTATGAAGTCGTTACAACAAGCAAGTCGTTGCGAGTTCTAAAGAAATCGTTATGATAACTTATGAAGTCGTTACAACAAGCAAGTCGTTGCGAGTTCTAAAGAAATCGTTATGATAACTTATGAAGTCGTTACAACAAGCAAGTCGTTGCGAGTTCTAAAGAAATCGTTACGATAACTTATGAAGTCGTTACAACAAGCAAGTCGTTGCGAGTTCTAAAGAAATCGTTACGATAACTTATGAAGTCGTTACAACAAGCAAGTCGTTGCGAGTTCTAAAGAAAGTTACGAGAACTAAGAAGTCGTTACGGCTAAAGAGTCGTTGCGAATTCTAAAGAAATCGTTATGATAACTTATAAAATCGTTACGACATCGACTTGATTTAAACTTTGCGGTCAGAGAGGAAATCGTTCTGCTTGTCAAAGAAGTCGATACAGTAACTTATGAAATCGTTACGACATCGACTTGATTTAAACAACAAGACTTTTTAGTTTTATAAGGAATTCGTTGCGAACTTCAACAGAAATCGATATGGACTTGGAGAAAATTCATGCTGAAAAGATTAAAGCTTCAGAGAGGAAATGCATACCTTATTGACTTGTTTGACCTTGGTATTTTTCCTGTACTTAAGACTTATGAAATATTCATTAGACATAATTGATAAACTCTGTTTGGTTTTGTTAATCATCAAAATATGTATATATATAATAATTAAAATGCATGGGGACAGACTGATCATCAATATTGCATCTAAAATTCATTGCTTACTAGGAAGGCACAGCAAGATCCAAGAAAAGAAGATTATGTGCACCTAAAGCAGTTCTGAACGATTAAATGCTCAAGGGGAGATTTTTGTGCTCAGTGCCGTCAGACACACTTCCATATTTCTTAGTCAAAACACTGGAGGTAAGGAGTTTGGAGCAGTCAAAGCGAGCTAAAGGGATGAAAGATGAGTTGGGGAGCCATGAAAAAGCTAGTGACAGAACCTTTAGATTTGTGAGGGTGCATACATTCTCCTGCCCTCATGCTCCACTCAAAAACCATGCCAGAGAGTAGTTCAGGGCTTCAAGGCAAATTGCTGAAGGGAAGTACGGCCACCAGGCCATCTAAAGAAGCAGTCAGGCCATCAGGGCCAAATGTTGAGGAATCCATGTCATCTGAGCTTGCAAAGAAGAAGTAGGGCCACCCGGGCCAACAGTTGAAGAGTCGGGGCCGACAGGGCCATTAGCTAAAGAGGCGGGGCCATCAGGCCAGTGGAGTCAGAGGCAGCGCAAGTCAGGATTGAAGAACTAGTGGTAGCTGCTGATGTGCCCCCAGAGCCTCATGTTCCTTCTCTTCTAAGACTCTAGCTCCCTCTTCTCCACCTCATCATCCACTGCCCCTCCAGCCCCTACCACCTTCAAAAACCTCTTCAAAACACATCTCCTCACCTACACTATTTCTACCACTCCTCTTCTTCTCCTATGTTCCACCTTCATTCCTCATCCCACTTTTGAGGAACCTCCCGCACCATCTTTTCAGCTGGACCCTCATCTACTGGTCCATCAACGCTGGGCCATAGCACCACCTCCTCTACTCTTCTCTTCTCTTTATCCATCTACTCCTCCCTCCTTCATCACTCTCATTCCGAAGAGTGCCGTGTACAAGGCCACCTATCAAGACATCAAAGATGAGTTTCAAGAAGCAATTCTTCGCTCAGTCCTAGCCGTTGGCACCCATGTTATAGGACAGGCTCTTCTAGTCCTGTTCCTAAAAAGAGGAAAGTCTCTAAAGATATGCTCTCTTTCTGAACCTCGCTTTCCTCCTCTTTGGTTCTCTCTTTCTGTTGAAAACAGAAGCAGATCTCTATCTGTGAATATTATAGAAATGCACATTTACTATTATCTTGGCCTCCCTCACCTCAACCTAAACGACCACCTCAACATTGTTCTTCCTCTATCTCCCTTATCAAAAGCTGACCAGTCCAAAATTTCTCCATAGCTGAGCCAAGACTGAAGACCGGTGGTCTCGAGGCCATCAGTCTCTCTACAGGAAGTTCTTGCTTGTCAGATCTGACAGGTTTCCACCTAGGGACCACCTACTTACTTTATCTGAGTGGTTTGTCATTCACCACAAGAATACCTGGGGTCCATTCATTCAAAAGAAATCAAGTTGATCCGGCATTTCAAATGTTCCAAGATTATAGATTTCTCAACAAATTGCCAGAGATTCAGCTTGGGCAATTCAGGGCAGCCATTGCAGAATTTCGAATTGAAATCCTGTCAACACTTCCATTCAATGAATTTTTTCCTTGAAACATCCAAATATTGTTTTTCTCCTAAGCTTCACTCTTTAGTCATGGATTCCACAGTTGGTCCTATCATTTTTGAAAGATTTGCTAGAGTTATGGGTAGGATCAAAGTTCAGCAGGGAGTTCTTCTGGCCTTTCACATATTCTTATTCAGGGAGTATCATAGGGGATTCATCAAGTCTGGTGTGCTGCTCCCCTCCTGTCTGAGTGTGAAGACACTCTCCTTCTGAATGGGAGCGCCACTATCCACCACTGCTCAGCAGCTGGAAAACCTGAAAGTTTCTTGTTTAATTCTGGAAAGCCCTCTCTTTCTGTTGAAGAATTCCTGGATCTCAACTCAATCAATCTCGTTCAAGAACCTTTTGCCATTTGGGTTGAGAGGTACAAGTTTTTGTCTCCTTGAAGAAGGATCTGCAGTAGCAGAAGCTTTTCTATCCGATATCCATTGATCAGTTTCTGCAGCATGCTAGTTTTGGAACCTCCAACTCCTATCGAATTTCGCTTGGGAAAGAGGAGTATGCCAACTTCATGAAGCTCAGAGGCAGCTCCACATCCAGAGGATGATTCCAGACATGGGGCCTTCTATACTATGTCTTGGGGTGCATTTAAGAACTTTTTGAAGAGCAGGAACTCCAAACTGGTCGATCATTACTCGTCACGCCTCTCTCTTGTCACCTACCTTCTACATCTCTATTCCCCCTCAGTAATCAAATGTAGTGTTGTTGGCTCTCATTTATCTTTCTTCTCTTCTTTCTTTGTCTCTTTTCATTTCTTTTTACTTAATGACAAAAAGGGGGAGAAAATATTCTAAAATACATTTCCTAAATTTATCCAGCAAATTTATTTCAATTGATTTTAGAACTTTATATTTTATGTTTTGTCATCACGAAAAAGGGAGAGATTGATGATCAGTCCATCCCCATATAATTTTATTTATTATATGTAATTTTTGGTGATTAACAAAACCTTAATAAATATTTTCTAACAACCTTTTTGTGAAGTTCATCCACAGGAAATAAGTCAAGCAAAATCTGTAAGTAATCCTCACTCACTATTACTTAAAGTTCAAAGCATGTATTCATTCTAAGCACACATCGATTTTCTTGATAGAACATTGGTTTCACAAGTGAAATAACAATTCGGTCGCTTTATCGATTTCATAAGTCACTTAAACAACAATTTGATTGCTGTAACGATTTCATAAGTAAAACAAGGATTTCCATCGCTACAACGATTTCATATGTGAAACAACGATTTCCATCGCTACAACGATTTCATAAGTGAAACAACGATTTCCATCGCTACAACGATTCATAAGGGAAACAACGATTCGCTTGTACTTAAACAACGATTGGTCGAAAACAACGATCAACGATTTGGTCGAAAACAACGATTCTCTTGTACTTAAACAACGATTTGGTCGAAAACAACGATTCGCTTGTACTTAAACAATGATTTGGTCGTAAACAACGATTCGTTGTACTAAAACAACGATTTGATTGAAACAACACTAGTGCCTATTTAAACAACGATTTGATCACAAACAATGATTTGATCACAAAACAACGATTTTTCCTCACTTGAACAACGATTTAGGTCTCACAACAATTCATTATTGAAACAATGATTGCATCCACTCATCGATTTCTTTTAAGTAATAATTTTGTACAGAACATCGATCTCATTATATTAATACATGGACTATATTCACCGACTTTGTTTAAACAAGAATTACATTCTCACATAATTATATCATCAATTTGATATCAATATCATTTCTATACAGAATGCTCTTATATATCTCATGAACAGTTTTGCTTTATCTTCTTAGAATATTTAAATATGTATATGCTTAAGATTCTGTGGACTTTAAAAACCTCCCGCGCATACGAAGATCTTGATCATTCCACACGAAATATTCTTACTTGATGTATCGCATAGAGTCTTGATTTGTGTGATGTCAGAATAATCTTCCTGTTTAAGCATATCTTCATACTGCAAGACCACCAAGGTTGACTAACAACGTAGACAAAAAGAGTTGTCTAGGTATCCGTGTTTATTGCATGCAGGGCTTTTGTACTAAAGCACGTCAAAGATGGATCTGTCAACTTGTTGAAAGGATAAAAGATTCAGAAAATATTTTCCTGAAGGTGTAAGGATCAATCCAAGTGCTTATAGCTACAGGCTTACCTCTTCATGCCTAGGACCAATCTCTCTAACGTGCATGAAGTTGTGAGACAACGGACATCTGAACGGCTACTACAACGGTCAAAATAATTCGCAGAAGATAAATAGAAGACTGATGACTCCATGAAAATATACAGAGAGAGACAGATATATCCTCCAACAACTTGCGAGCATCAGAAAGAAGCGCTCATTCACTTCAGTCACCAACTTTCAGCTCTTAGCTCTCAGCTTTCACTTGCCTAGTCTTTCGAGAGCTCTTGTTGTTCTGAGAGATTTTATTATTGCAAATCTTTGTCTCTCAGACATTGCCTCAGATCAAGCAAATTCCTATAAGCTTGGTCTAGGGGCCATTCGCCTTTTACTCACATTCTTTGTGTGTTCCTCTTCAGTTGTGAAGAGAGAAGACTATTGTGAACAGGTGGTTGGTTCCCTTGGTAAGAAGGAAGACCTGTTGGTACAGGCGTTGTTCTTCTCTTCTGGTGAGTAGAGAAGGCCAGCTGTGGCTGGATGTATAAGTGTCCTTAAGGGGACTGTATCCTTGTATAGTGAAATCCACAAGTGAATTGCTTAGGGACTGGACATAGGACTCCTTCGGATAGGAGATCCGAACAAGGATATTCCCTGTGTCTATGTGTGATTGCTTGTCATTCTTATTCCGCAACTAACTGTCCAACGTAGTGTTGTTGTCAAGTGTTTTTATTTACATGTATTTTTCAAAGATGAATTTTGAGCAAACCCATTCACCCCCTCTCTGGGCTTGCTATCTGGGCAACATGGTCACAGATGGAATCCACGTGAGGTGCACCCTAAAGAGTCAAACAAACCAGCATCCCGAGCACCGACGCTAATTCTTATCCCCTTATGTTTCCCATCACCGTTAATGACCAGGAAAACTCCCACACCTGGTCTGTGTAGAAACAATAGGGTCTAGGGGCAATCGGCTATAGGGAAGCCAAGAACAAACGCACGCTGCACCTAGGGGGTGCCTGACAACAAGAGATGGGAGATGAGGTTCATAATTAATCCCTCAAATGCAGAAGGTGTCGCTAGAGAAAATCCAAAAAAAAAATAGAAAATCTGAAAAAATAGAAAATCTCAAAAATACAAAAAAAAAAACCCAAAGAAATTAGAAAACCCCAAAATCCAAAAAAAAATAGATGTACATATCGTTTTTAGCATGCATTGTTACTTTCTATTTTCGCCTATTTAATAAGGCTCAGCCCCTTGACTACTATGAAGTTAAAGTCATTCCTTGCTTAATGCAAGGGGCTGAGCCAAAGAGCAGATCTAACTTGCTTTGGCTAAGTGTGCAGTGACAAGATGTTTTGAGCAACACAACGATGTACTCAGTTTCCTCTCTCTCTCTCTCAGATCTCATTTCTCACTCGTGTCAACTGCAAACCATCCAAACATTCATAAACATTGGCACAAAAGCAAATGATCCACTAATATAAACATCATGTACAAGATAAAGAGGGGAGGTGGCTCACAAGCTCCTCACTGTCCACCACCACTCTCCCCGATCCCTCCTGCCTCTCAGGTGGGGGTGGCATGTCGCCACCACCCCTCACACTCATAGCACTCGTCTCACCCTCAGACACCTCTCCTCCTTCTCGTTCCTCTGGTGGCTGGAGGAACCTGCAAAGTACTGTCTCACGCAGGTGCTGCTCGCTCCGCTCCTACTCCTGCTCCGAGCATGGCTCATCATTTCCACGCAACCCCGCAGCTCCTCAATCCAGACCTACTGCACAGCTCTCTCAGTGCACAGTCGGGTCAGCCCCGCCTAGTTCGCTGATGACCCTTGCGTGCGCAGCGTCGCCAGCTCCATCGACAGCTCCCCCACCTGAGACACTGCCGCCTCCTCTACATGCACAACCAGGCCGCCTCTGCGCCGATGTCTCCACGTGAAGGCACCACTGGCTGACCGCACCGCCACCGTGTCGGCCTGCTCGTGCCAGTGGCTCACCTGGTCAGTGGAGGTCCTCAGCTCTGCCACCTGTGTCAAAGCATGTCAGTATGTCAACTCTAAATCAAGAAGAGACCAGATCAATGTCCTATGTACCCTCTCCTCTAGCGCTACCTCAGCCTCCTCAGCCCTTCTCAAAGCACCTGCCAGTCGATCGTCAAGATGGGACTGGGAGGCCTCTGCCGCTTTTCGAGACGAGGACGCACTTGCTTGTGTCATCCTCAGCCTCATCAACTCTCCACGCTGCACATGGAACACTTGTCAGTTTCTCTAAGGCTACAAGATTGGTAAGTTACTAAAGTCTGATTAAGTACTTACCAATACTCTATCACTCTCCTCGCCGCATCCGGCCCTGCACGATGGAGTGCAGCAGGGCCTGGAGCAAGGCGATCTGCCCGGTCACGTCCACCTGCAAATCACCAAACTATGTCAGATCCAATTCAATCATAGAATTCAAAAGGTCTGAGTTTTGAGGTATACTGTCGTTGGGCACCCCTATAGACCTTCGCCCCATATTCAAGGTGAAGGTCTATAAGTACGCCTCTTCGGTCTGCGCGTCAGACTTGACTCGTCGTCCCCTATGCTCCCAGTGTGCTATCTGCTCACGGGCCTGCTCGTGCCAAGTCGACGTGTCGTGGAGTCCCCAGAAGCTCCGGTCGGGCCTAGGGGTCCTGTTCTCGGCTAGGGAACTCCACAGCACTCTGAAGAAGGCCGAGCGACCTCTGAGTCAGGTGCAGGTGCAGAGGTAGCACGAGGTGAGAGCATGAACCCACATCATCCTACAAAGTAGGGGCGGGCCTGCTCCAACCAAGGCTGTCCCTCGTCTCCCTCCTCCAGATATGGCTGCCACACCACCTGCATAACAAGGAACACATCTAGTTAGTAGCCAAAAGCATTTAAGGAAATCAAATGGAGTTTAGAGAAAGGGTAGTACTCACATCCAACAGAGGGTAGACATCGATGGATCTTGGATAGACGCCAGCTGCTCCTCCAGGGGGTGGTGTCTCGGCACGGCACCCAGTGCTGAGCTAGGGGCACGAGGCCCGGTCGCTCCAAGATCCCCCTCCCCAGGCCTGGAAGGTGGAGGTAGGTCTAGACCTACAAAAAGAGAAACACAGTCAATGATTTTCCATAAAGAGGCAATTTATAAGTAAAGGCAAGAGGAAAAGAAGTGTACATGGAGAAAGGGGAAGAAACTGCTGATCGAGGTCTGCCGGTCGGAGGATCCTAGACTGTCAAACTGGTGTGCCAGAAGGGCAGCACCCCCATACGTACTCTCCCACTCTTTCTAGGTCCTCCAACAGTGATAGGAACCGGCAATGGACCACGTCGCCCCTCATGGCAAACAAAATTCTACCAAGGAAGAAGGTGAGGAGCGACGCAGGTCCAGATCTGCCTAACCCCAGGCTCGCTAGCCAAGGTCTCACGAAGCCCCTCACTAGTTGATCCAGCTGCTCGCGGCTGTCTCTTACTGCTATCCATCTGGACTAGCCCTAGACTCTCCTATAAGTCTACCCTAGGAACTAGGGAAGACCTATGACCTACTATAAATCTAGGAGCCTACGGGAGATATCCTATAGCACGGGTATGTGTATCCACTAATGGGCGACCATAGACCCTCAACCTAGTGATCTGGCTCACGTCCTCCAAACTCGGGATCATATGACCCCATGGGAACATGAAGGCAGTCGCCTCCATGTCCCACCTGCTCTGCAGGGCCGGGTGAGGGGAGCATCCACCCTCATCCTCTTCATCCTGAGGACCTCCCCAAACCCCATCTCATCCCTCTGAAACCCTGGGAGAGCCACGTACACTGCTAGAACTAGCAGCCAGGAGACAGTGGCCCTGATCTCGCCCTGCAAACACACACAGAAGAGGCAACCAGTCAGTACATTATGAACTCCATAGGTTCTCGGCTGAGGTCTCGTCAACAAAGGCGGTCGCAACCTTGTCGCGACGCCCCGATGCGTCGTGCCCAGGGAGACCACGACCTTGTCGCGACGCCCTTTGGCCGACATGACAATGGCGCGGCCTCTGACCCCGTCGCGACATCACTTGTCGTGACAAGGCGGGCCGTCGCGTTCTCAGTCGGAGACCGACCAGACTTCCTTCTCCGGTGGCCTTTCTCCTGAGCATTTTGCCTACATTGGCCCTCTATGGGGCTTCCTCATCCCATCCATGCCATGAAATTAAAGGGCTAGGTCTTTGAAGACCTACCTTCCTCATGGCGGCCTCCCGGGCTTCGGCCACCGCCCATAGGTCTGCCACCGGCAGCTCCTCCTCCTCCATTTCCACCTTCAGAGTGTTCTCCACCGCCGGAGCCGTCGCCTGGCCTCCAGGACGATCTCCTCGCCGGCCCTTGCTTCTCTCGCCACTGGGGGACCCTCAGCTCTGCTATTTCGCCGCCCTCCATCGCTTTTAGGGAGAAGGGAGAAGAGGGAGAGAGTGAGAGAGAATAAGGAGAGGGAGTGGGAGAGATAACACAGAGAGAGCACAGGGAGCCGGAGAGTAGGGAATCATCGGGGAAGATGAATCATCGGAGAGAAGTCTTGTGAACATGAAAGGGGGAAGAAAGGGGGCTACTGCATTTTGAACTCTCGGTTTGTGTCACGATGCCATAGACGTCGCGTTCAGATCACGGCAGCCGGTGGTCGCAACGTTGTCGCGACCTATCGAGCCGTCGTGAC
>JACBKR010001767.1:0-39742 GCA_014218235.1 Colocasia esculenta | reverse complement strand
TATAAAATTTTTGGAAAAAAAAAAAGTTACCTATGGGGGTAGCGCTGCCCCACCTCATGAGGTGGGGCAGCGCTACCATGGGTAACTGAAAAACCTGCCCCTCCCCTCCCCAAACCGTGGGGAGGGGTTTAACCCCCTCCCAAACCGGCATCAAGTTTTTTTCGTATGAAAAACCCATTATATCCCCCTCCTCTCTCTCTCTCTCTCTCTCATCATTTTCTCTCGAACACTTGTCTTCCCCTTCCCTCTTCCTCCCCACTGGTTCCCCCGGGTTCCTCGGAGCTAGTTCTTCCCATCCTCCCTTGTCATGACTTCCTCCAGACACCTTGGAAGCACAGTTCAAAGTTTAGGTTGTCTCAAAAAATAGAATAACGTTGAAAGGTAACGGTTTCTTTGGTGAACTAGATCTTGCATGCATGTTTCTCTCTAACGTTTTAAACAAGTATGCAGATAGAACAGTTAAGGTTGAAGGCTTGATGGTCTACGTTAATGGAGAAGGTCCAGAGACATCATCTACATGAAGATTCCCAATATTTGCTGAGGTTTTTTCTGTTTATTTCACCAGAATCAGTGGACAGAGAGACAAGTATATATAGATTCAAAGTTCCAAACCCAGCGTTCCTTAACGAACTTCTGTGTTGCTGGAGATGTTTAATTAATAAGCTGTGTGTAAATTCGTGGTGTAGCGCAAGAAGAAGCACCAGACAGAGGGGTTCAGTTTTCACGATTTTACTAGAGATCAGGTACTCAACGGGGGTAACTATATATAGCGTGCTCACATAAACAAGAATGCTCCGATGTAGGATATAGAGTAAAATTAATGCTTCAATCCATTGTTCCCTTCAGATCATTCCATCTTGCTTTAGAAAATGGGAAGAAATTAAATCGATCGATCATCCTAATGATCTAGAGCAATATTGCCGTCTTATGCATTTAACATATCCATCCACTATTTCTTAAATATATGTTGTGTATGAGTAACTTCTGTGCACCCTGCTCATCGTTATGTCAAATGATTTAACATGGTATCTTTGGGAGCTAGTTCTCTTATTTTTTACACATAATTGTGGTTGTCTAACAACAGTTACTTCTCTCTTTCATGCAGCAGATACAGATACACCCGAAAGTGATGAATACTCTTCCTTAATTAGCTCTTGAAATGCTAAAACAGATCCAGCATCTTACAGAAGACCCAAACGATCAGGATGTGAAACGAATCCAAAAGGAAATGGCCGCCGTGGAATAGGGATCACACAAAGGAACAAAAACCCAGATGAGACGAGAAGCTTCCACTTTGTCTCAAATTCTTCTGGGTCATGCTGGGTGCTATCCTGGTAGAATAGAAGCGCTCCTTCTCATACTGATCTTGCAATAATGTTAGGATTCAAAGAAAGCATGGCACTGAAGAGACCTTGGAAGCTAGGCATGTTCCTTGATACCCAACTCTAAAATGATGAGTCATATTTGCCATGCATGGTGATTTTGGGCAATCGGGTTCCAAAGGTCGTGGTTCTAGCTAGGAACGCAGCGCCCAAGGAACTCACACCCGTGAAGCAATCAACAGCCATCGTGTATAAGTCATCTTTGGATGCACAGGACTCAACACATGCAAAACTAGTAGGTCAATTCAAGACCAAGCGTCTGAACAACGTGCACGGGTTAAGACAGAAGCACAAACTACACAGCTTGAACTTTGATCATCCAACAAAGATCGATCAGATGCCAGCAGCCGTATATATTCAGTTTATGCACAGCCTAGAGATCATGCTTTATATGGTCAACATCACATTTGCCAATTGCCAAGCGATGACAAGCACAATCTCTGACTAAAATGATCAAGTACAGAGATGGATATTCCCAAACAACCCTCGAGTGGAAATTAATTCCCAATAGTTCTCATGAAATTTTTTGTATCCCTCCTCTCCGCGCAATAGCTGACAAATGCACCGAATGAATGCTCAAAGTGGTGCAAAATCTCTCTGAGCACAACCAGCTGAAAACGTTGGGCCACCGCGCCGTCCGGTCTATCATCGACACAGATGGTTGAAGCATGTCGTCCTCCATTAAGTACCAGATTCTGAGCACAGTAGGAGGAGGGTGCTTCATCGAGAAGAGCAATGTAACATGCATGCATGCTGATCCATCCAGGATTAGTACTTGATCATGGTGGTTAAATCAGAGATTGATTAAAAGCTATGGTACTACTTATCAGTGGTGTTCATAGTTCTCAACGATCGAACACAAATAAAAAAAGAGGGAAAAGCGCATCTATCTCATACTGGCTCTCTAATTCACATACATTAGAACAAGTCACATCCTCATATTTTTTTTCGACCTCATGTGCAGCTCATTATATGGACTTCATGTTAAAAGATATTGATCAACTTTGCCAAGTAAAATATCACCCTTTCGATGTTTCTTTATCATACAACAATTACTTTACATTAGCAATGTCTTTAACAACAATGATGATGATGTACCAGTTAAGAAGGTCGTGAAGACAATACAAAATATTACATGGTATATTTATATTCACACTCTTATGCTATGGTAAATGCAAATTTCTGTGCTGGTGATATGAGGCCGAGTATACACGGTAAGTGTAGAGATGGTTTGAAGTAGATGTTTGGAATGATCAATGGTTGAACTCACAATTGTTGTCTCAAGCTATGGCCAAGAGGTTGAGGAGTTAGTCAACAACTCCAACTTTTGTTCCAAGGTTGTCAAGATCATTCAGCGATCGAGCCTTTGTTAAAGTGGTGAGAGTTGTAGATGGTGATAGAACAACAACACTAGAGTTGGTGTACACAAAATTGGAGGCCACAAAGGCAAAGATTTGGCTGCCTCGTCAAAGTAGGCACACATGTTCGACATTGTCGAGGATCGATGTGAGTGGCAAATGGAGTAGAGATTGCACATGGTAGATAAATGAATACATCTATTTGTTTATCCCCTATCATAAATGATGTCATGATTAATTATACAGCCTATTATCTACATCTTGCATACCAAACAATATGAGCATGAATTGCTTACAGAGATGATTTACTAGCTGTTGCGATGTCGGTTGTGGATATGATGTCACAGAGTCATGTTAAGTTGAAAGAAGTTTGAATGAGGTACATATGTTCATTAAATCAAGTTTAAAGAGGTCCATTTTCTCTAGTTTCACTAGTGTCACCATTTCATTGATGTAGCCGAAATCATTTGAGGAGGAGTAGGCTCATTTTAGTGATGCTTCAGCTATTGAAGTACGACCCAAGATTGACCCAAGAACCCAAAGACATGTCTTAAGCAAGATCGATTTTGTAGCATTACATTTACATTATTCTTACATTGCCTCTATCTCTGTAACTTGCAGGAGAGTAATGGCTTAATTATGACAGAAGTGCAACTATGTTAAGAGAGATTGCAATCAAAGTCTTATCATAGACATCATCTTCTAATAGCTGTGAGAGAAATAGGCGCACTTTCACTCTAATCCACACCAAGTTGAGGGACAAGTTGACTTATAGAAGATTGGACAAGCTGGTGTATGTTCATTATAATATGAGGCTTACATTGAAACATGCGCAGATGAATGCTAGAAAGGGAGAGGGGGACGATGATCCTATAGACATGTTTTACCTCAGAGATAATGAAGATCCAATAGTGGCATGGGTCTGGAAGACCACCATAGAACGTGGTGAGCTTGAGCTTGATAAAGATGCTGATGACCGAAGAGAACCACCTCAGCCAAACACATTTTTAGCTTTAGTTATTGAGAGGCAAGAGATAGGTGGTGATGCCAAAGCTGCTGAAGATGCGACTCTGAGCACGTTGGTCGAGATGATGAAGAGGTGGACTTAGATGATGACATTATTGTAGGTCGCACTACTCAGCATTATCATAGGGCTGCATCCTAGATTCACTATGAGGCTGGCACTACTGATCTAGAGAGATTGATTCAGCTATCTACTCCCCCTCCATCACGGTCGGTAGGTCCTCGTCCTACAACTCCTCGACACCCTACTTCTAGATCCCAGTGTGCCTTATCTACTATCCAAGTGATAAATGTTATTCTCACATATAGAGTCATTTTAGTGTATGTTTTTTCTAATGCCACACTTGTCTTGTTGGCATCTCGAGCATGACTTGCCAATGCAAAACAAAAGCAGAAGAAGGATGCTGGCCATAAAATTTGGGTGGAAGATAACTATTTTTGGTTTTAGGCGACAAAATCAGATAGTCGATCCACTAGACATTACAGATGTAGATGAGGATGATGTGACTACTTTGCCATCTGTGCCATCACAAAGACAATACGAGAGATGACTCTTCAAATCCTTCTTTTCTATCTGATGGAGGCAGCTGCAGTGGTGGCACGATCAGTGGTGGTGGTAGTGTTGATGGAGGTAGGGGCATGCATTTTATAGGTGAGGATGACTTTACACATGATACCCAAGATGACAAAGATTACGGTGCACTAGTTATGTTACATAGATGGTATAAAGTGGACAAGACAAGACAAAGGACATCTTCTATAGATAGTAGCAGCTACAAAGGCATTGTCTTCAATTTTGAGAGATTGAGCACATGAGATGACGCAACATCTGATGCCACTAGTGAGAGTCACAGCTTTATTTCAAGGCACACTTAGCTGGATCCATATACACAACATGATGGTTATGCTGGCTATTATGGCTATGAATATTAGTATGGCGATGATAGTGCATATATGCAGGTTCCGATCCTTCCACCACCTAGTCTTATGATAGTGCACCAAGGAACACATCAATATAGGAAATATTAGCATATATACCATGACATGTATGAGAATTACATGTCTTACACTGATATATGTAGTTTGTGGAGAGAACATAGAATGTGACATTGTTTGGTGATCAGAGTTATGCTCCATTGTATGAAAGTTACGTGGATACAAGTTTAGAATGATGAGGAGGACTAGGTAAAGAATTCATTTCTTGTTAAATGTTTATGTTTGTAGGTTAAAGAACATGCTTCCAATTTATAATTTTCCATGCAGATGGTTAGGAGAAAAATTGGTGAAGAAGGCAGAGAACTATTAGAGAAGAACACATTGGCTAATAAGAGCATTTCATTTGCTTTTTTATGAATTGATGTTGTTCAAATGAATGAAAAACACCAGTTGGAATCATGCATCCTTAGCTACTTTCATGTGAAATGTAAAATGTGAACTACTTTCATTATATCTCAATATAATGCTTTTACAATTTAGATGTGTTTTTCCATGCCAATGTGATGCTTGTACAATCATACAATCATATAATTTTTCTCATTTCATATCACCTACATGGCTAAATGAGATGTTCGTATGTTTTCTTCATGTCAATGTGATGCTTATATAATTTAGAATCATGTATTTTTTGCATTTTCTATTGCCTCAATTGAATGGGGTGATGTTTCAATGTTCATTCATGTCAATGAGATACACAATTTAAAATCATACATTATTTGTAGTTTATATCACCTCAATGACTCAATGTGATGTTATATGTTCATTATACAGATTAACATTATTGAACATCAAATTTGAACCAAAACTACAAAAAAAAGTTTAAACTAAAAAAAAGGGTGTTGGCACCAATCGTACTAGTATAGTACGATATCATGCCAGTGGAAGCTCGACATGGCCAAGATCCATGGCACGACGAGCCCTACAGCACGACCAACCTTGTCTTGATCACCATTATCTTTCTAAGTTTCAGCTACTTGTTTTAACCCCTTCCACTGAAGTACTTGGCAATAAATGAAAGTTGCTTGCAAACAATAGATTTGAGATGCATTAAAGGATTGAGTCCCAATCACTATAGATCCTAATAGGATCACTCTCTTGTGTTTTCAATAGAGCCTTTATATTGATTCATTTGGTGATGTTTATACTATTTAATGTGAGGCCTGCAAGTAGAATTAGAGATCATGAAAATTGCGAGAATACAATCCCCTCCTCTAGGTGTCACCAATAGTAGACCTGTTTAGGCCAAGTCCCCTCTGATTTTAAGTATATCTATTAGAGTTAGACTTGGTGCACTACAAATAATGCATGGGAAATGATGCTCTTATTATTTTAAACTTTTTACATTATACCCCTTTTAGAAATCTAATTATGTGAGAATCTATCCTACATTAGCATTTGCACATATATCTCACTTATGCATTGAAATGTCACGAGAGGCCATATCGTAAGAAGACATCCTATTGATGGACATCTATGGGTGGACATTTTAGCAGAAAATATCCAAAATAATCCTCACTATTTACAAAAAAAAACTCTTTATAAAATGTATTATATTTCATATATACCTCTCTCCAACACCAAAGATGACATTCCTCTCTCTCTCTCTCTCTCTTCTCTCTCTCTCTCTCTCCCCAGGTGGGGCTTCATCACCGCCTTCAGTGTGTTAGTGTCACAACCTCCCTTGTACCAACTATCCAAACCATGGATTTTTGCCTCATGTACGCCAAGATCCTGTCCTACAATTGGCCCCTACTTCCCCCTACCTGCCCTTGCTCTCTCTCTCTCTCTCTTATTTCGAGATAGAGAGATGTTGACGGCTTACACCCTCTAGGAGTTAGGCTGACTAGACCTTAGTTTTCCTTCTCCACACATCGTTATCCCTCCACAAATGGGCATTCAGCTTCAGCCATTGGCAATGTGCATAAAGTATCAGGGACTTCTCCATGAGCATGGATGTTTCATAGAAAGGATGTAATTTGCTTGTTCTTCTCACCTAGCTCGATGGCCTTTTCTTTGCTTCGCTCACTTGGGTTTGGGATGGACATAAGGCCTTCATGAGGTGATCTTGGGCATCACTGCCTTGGGCAACCTTGACATCAACATTGACACCAAGGGGACCTAGTTATTTGTAGGAGGGAAGGCCGGTCACACAAGATACATAATGAAATTTTATTTTACCTAGAAATAGAATAGAGGAAAAATACATAGCTCACTAGAGAAAGAGCTACTTTAGTGATGGTGACTGGGGGCTTCCCATGGGGAAGCCATCACCAATTCCCCTTGGAGTCTCCATGAAGACCTTAATGGTGATGCTCGAAGCTTATGGAGCCAAGGAGGGGAGGGGTGTAACGGCCCTGGAACCCAGACCCCCGGTTCTCGCCAAGGATCCGACCACCGGTGCCGTCGCCCACGTGCCCGAAGACTCAGAAGGGCTAACAGACTAGTCTAACAAGATATGTAACAAAAGTAAGTACGACAACAAACACTAAAAATTTACTAACAGGTTGAAGGAAAAGTGTCCAACACAAAGTACGAGTCTAGTATAGTCCCAAGTAACAAGTACAAGTGCAGAATGAAAGGGAATAATAGATCCCTCAGGGGTATTCCCCGAGGGTGACGACACAAGTACAAAGGGAACACTGCTCACGGAAGACATTGTCTACTACGGTCCCATATACCTCAGCTCTCTGTGGAAAGTGCTGCTATGAAGTCTCATCTGTAAAGGAGAGAATGAGCTTCACGAAGAAGGCCCAGTAGGGAATACCAATTGTTGCCCAACTAGCAAGCCCAGAGGGGGGGGGGGTGAAGGAGATTCTAAAATTTAGATGAAAACCGTTAACAAAAATGCTTAACAGAAAAACACTAAAGAGAAAGTTAGTGTTAGATGAATGAAGACAAAAAAATGCACAAAAGCAATCACACATGCAACAGGAGATTTTTATCCTGGTTCGGCCCTCCTATACCAAGGAGTCCTACGTCTAGTCCCCAAGCAACAACTTGGGCTTCACTACCAAGGGTACTGTCCCCCTTAAGGACCCTTACACATCCAGCCGCAGCTGGCCTTCTTTCTAAACCGAAGAGGAATACAAACACCCTGATACACAGGTCTTCCTTCCTTATCGAAGGGAATACAAACCACCTATTCACAATAGGTCTTCTCTTCACAACCTAAAGATGAACTTCACACTAAAGTGAAAGAAGGCAAAATGCCCCTAGACCAAGCTTACAACAAGTGCTTGATCTGAGGCAGTGACTGAGAGAGAAAGATCTACAATAAGAAAATATCTCAGAACACACAGCTCTCCAAAAGGCTAAAGACAATGAAAAATGGAGAGCAAGAGCTATAGTAAACTAGGGAGTGAAGCTTAGGCTCTTCTTTCTGATGCTCGTAGGATGTAAGATGAAAGCTCAAAAGTTGTTCTTTACATAGTCATCAGCTTCTATATATCCTTCTCTTTGAAAAAATATCGTTGAAGGTCTGTTGTCTCTAGGTTGGATGCTCGTTAGACTGCATGGTTCGTCGAGTATGACAGGTGTGCTTGCAGTCATTTAATGTTTACGACCCATACACGCAAGGAGAAGATCATCTTGATATCCTTCAACTTCTATTTTGTCCAATGTTGTATGACATGGTACTGGCAGAGACATGCACACATTAATACTAAAGCATAGACAGCTAGACTGTCTCCATGCTTGTCAGTTACGTTAGAAAGAATATACATCAAATAGAAATGTCATTCTACTATTTGAAAAGCGCTTCTTATAGGAGCATGGAATAGAAGCAACGTGCAGATAATGTGAATAGTCATAATAAATGCAAGGATACTAGAGATGTGCGCGAGAGTACTTTGACTTTCACAATACATGAAAATATATTTGAATATCATGTGTGAATTTCGATGTAATCCATGAAGTTGTTATGACAGAGAAATAGTTGTACAACTTATGAAATCATTGTCTATACAAATCGTCGTATGCGAGTAAGCAAATCGTTATACAAACATAAGCAAATCGTTGTTCAAACATAAGCAAATCGTTGTTTCACTTATCGAATCGATACAATGATCAAATCGTTCTTTAAGTGAAAGCAAATCGTTACGGCAACCAAATCGTTGTTCAAACAAAAGTAAATCGTTGTTTCACTTATCGAATCGATACAATGATCAAATCGTTGTTGCTTTATCGAATCGTTACGACGACCAAGTCGTTATGTAACTTATCGAATCGTTACGGCGGCCAAGTCATTATGTAACATATCGAATCGGTACGAGACCAAATCGTTGTTTCTTACTTAACAAATCATTGTGAGAACCAAATCATTGTTTCTCACTTAACAAATCGTTGTGAGAACCAAATCGTTGTTTCTCACTTAACAAATCATTGTAAGAACCAAATCGTTGTTTCTCACTTAACAAATCGTTGTGAGAACTAAATTGTTGTTTCTCACTTAACATCGTTGTGAGAACCAAATCGTTGTTTCTCACTTAACAAATCGTTATGATTCTAATGAAATCGTTATATCACTTAGGAAATCGATGTGTACTTAGAAGAATTACATGTTGTGAACTCTAAATGATACAGTATAGAATACTTACAGATTTTTGCTTGATTTTGCCGATTTATTTCCTATGACTTAGCTTCAAGGAAACTTGTTAGACAATACTTATTAGTTTGTTAATAACCAAAATAGGCATAAATGAAATTATATAGGGATGGACTGATCATCAATCTCCCCTTTTTGATGATGACAAAATCATAACAAAACATAAATATAATTTTCTGAAATAAACTTGAGTAATTTTTCTAAAATAAGAAAGAGGGTATGTTGATATGTTTCAGAATGTTTTATTTTCTCCCCTTTTTGTCATTAAGCAAAAAGATACAAAGAGAGAACATAAGAAAGATAAATGGGAGCCAGGAAGAGACAGTTTATCATTAAATCATTGAGGAGGTACAGGAATGTAGAAAGCAGGGGACAAAAGAGAGGCATGGCGAGTAATGATTGGCCAAGCCTTGCGCTCCTGCTCTTCAAAATAACTTTGAAATGCACCATAAACAATGGAGTAGGAAGGTCCCATAACAGGAGCCATCCTCTGGATGTGCAACTGCCTCTGAGCTTCTATGAAAGTGCCATATTCATTGCTACCAAGAGAAGATTTGTAAAAGGTAGAGGTACCAAAACTGGCATGCTGAAGGAACTTATCTATGGTTATGGGGTAGAATATCTGGTGCTGCTTCAGTTCCTTTTTCATAGCCATATACACCTTGTATCTCTCAACCTAGATTTCATAGGGGTCTCGAACAAGATGAATAGAGTTCAGGTCTAAGAATTCTGCAGCAGACAGAGGAGGTTGACCTGATCTGGCCTGAGAGACATTGAGAGCAGTGAGCTACTGAGCAGTGAGGGGGTAAAGTTGTTCCCATTCTGATGGAGATAAGCGCTCACATTCAGACAAGAGAGGGGCAAGAACATCAGACTTGATGTGGCCCTGATGATATTCTCTGAAGATAAAACTGTGAAAGGAGAGGGAACCGCCTTTCTGCACTGAAATTCTGCCCATTACCCTTGCAAATCTTTCAAAAATCAGTGTTCCCACGGCAGATTCCATGACTAGGGAATGAAGTGGAGGCAGGAACACCACATATGGAATTTCCAAAGTGGCAAAATCTACCTAGATGGAGGAGGTATGAGCATTACCTGAACCAAGAGCAGAAAGAGCTTCCTAGAATTGACCAAGCTGAACTTCAGGTAGATTATTAAGATAGCAGTAGTCAGTGAACATCTGGAAATGACGGATAAGCTTGATCTCCTTTTGAATGAATGGCCCCTAGGTATCCTTGTGATGGATCTGGAACCACTCAGAGAGGGTCAAGGGATGATCCCTGGGTGGGAATCTGGCTGCCTGAGCACGAAGGAATTGGCTGTAGAGGGACTTGTGGCCCGAGCCACTGTTCTTCAGTTTGGCTTCAGTCATGGAAATTTTTTTGACTGTTCAGCCTTGGAATAAGGGAAAAAGGAAGAATGACGTTTAGATGGTAGGTGAGGTTGAGGTAAGGAAGTCCAAAAATAGTGGCAAATGTGCATTTCTAGAGATATTCACAATAAAGGGTCCTTCTTCGATTTTCAACGAGAGAGAGAAACCAAAGAGGTGGAAAATGAGGTTTTGAAGAGATGGCACGGTTGGAAGAAATTTTCCTTTTCTTAGGAGCAGGGCTGGAAGAGCCTGTCCTGGAGGTGAGTCCCAACTGACAGGGCTGAGCGAAGCATTGCTACTTCAAACTCATCTTTAATGTCTTGGATCATATGATGTTCAAGTTGGGCACCCTCAGGAATTATGGTGACAAATGAGGGGAGGAGTAGGAGGATGAAGAAAAGAATGAGAGGTAGATGGAGGTGGTATGGATGGTCCAGAATATGAAGGACCAGAAGAAGACGCTCCACCTGAAGATGATGCTGGAGGAACCTCAACAATAGGAGGAGGGTTGATGTGGAGGAAGCAGGTGATGAGGAAGAGGGGGTAGGAAATGGAGTGGGTGATGATATGTGTTTAGGAAGGGGCTGTTGAAGGTGGCAGGTGCTGGAGGAGCAGTGGTGGATGAAGGTGGAGAAGGAGGGGCTGGAGTTTGAAGAGGGGAAGAAAGGGGCTCTGGGCTACAACCTGGTCTTCAAATCTTGCAGGCTCAGCAACTAATTCCGCCGGCCCTGATGGCCATGACTGCTCAACATCAACTGGCTCTGAGGCCCAGACTCATCCAAAATTGGCCCTGGTGGCCCTAACTGCTCAACATCAATAGGCCCTGATGGCCTAACATCTTCACAGATGGCCCTGATGGCCTAACATCTTCAATAGATGGCCCTGCTGGCCCTGAACTACCAGCTGGAGTGGGAGCAGGAGGGGCAGGAATGGGTAAATGCGCCCTCACAAAACAGATAAATCTTGAACTAATTGCTTAATGCTACCCAACTCACCCTTCAAACTTTGGAGCTCAGCTTTCATTGCCAACTTGCTTAGCTCCAGTGCTTTGGCTCACAAAATAGAAGAATCCTCATTTTGAAGTGAGCATAAGATTTCCCATGAGCATCTAGTCTTTCTATCGCTGGCTTCATGTTGACTTTCAGCTGCTTCTTCTTTGATCGTTTGTGTGCCTTATTAGAAAGAAGTGGAACTGTAGTGGCCACACCTTTACCTTTATACTGGCGCCAGTAGCGGGCCTCACATTGTCAACATGAACTTCTTCTTCATCGGAGGTGCTCTCCACAACACCTTCTTGAAACTGATTAGCAAGGGGACTAACAACGTGCTCCCCCTGAAGCTCTACTTCCTTCTCAACTGCATGCTCCCCCTCAATAGGAGCATCTACCATCTGGATATCTTTATTGAGACCTGGTGCCATATCTTCAGGTAATGCTTCTTGCTCAATATTAACAGTAATTTCTTCTGCAGGATCTTGATTAATTTCTTCACGAGACTTTTCCTGCTCCCCCTGAGTGCTGGTGATTGATACCAGCACATCTCTAAGCACAGAGGCAACAATTGAGGTGGGGTTTTCTGCCTCTGGTACTTGCCCAACGGGCTCAATATGATTTGGAGGAATTTCTTCAATTCTTCTAACCACAAATTCTTCAACTTGGACATCTACTGCTGCTACTGGTTGCTCTTCTTGAACTGGAACTTCTGGAATAACTATTGCTGCTGAGACTTGTAGCAACCTGGATTTTTCAAAAAATAAAAATTTAATAATAATAGAAATAAAATCAATTAGAAAATCAAATACAAAAATTTAAATAAAACCCATTAAATGAAAAGAAGTAATGGGCTTTGATAAATGGACCCGTTATAAATTATGGGCCAAAATAAGGATTTTTAAAAGGGGATTAATAGGAAAAATACCCTAAATCGTAACTTAATTATTATTTAAATAGAAAAGAGATATTTAATGCATTAAATAAGAAGTTGGGTTGGATGGCTTCCTAAAACCTACCTAGTAGGTGGCCACAAATTTGGGTCCCAACCTAACCCAAATTGGAGTTGGCATGCTTAGAAAGAGGAGAGAAATAGGAAATCTCAGAATTAAATAGATGTTAGAATCCTTTTAGGAAATAGAAACCAAAGAGAATAAATACTCTCTTAATTTCCCATGGCGGCCCTAGCTCGTTGCCAAAGGTTTCAGACGTAGAGAGGAGGCCAAGGAGGAGGAGAATTCATGGGAAGGAGGCTTCATCAAAGCTTCAACGAGTTCTTCAAGTTCTAGCCCTAGAAGAGGAAAACGATCAAAGGTAGGAATTCTCACGAGCAAAACTAAATCAAGTTCGTCTGTAGGTTGATCTAAACCTCAGGATTCAAAGCCCTATTGTCTTATATTTTCCATCGAGCAAATCTTTTGTTCTTAATTTTGAAGTTCTGTTAACTCCATGACCTCGAACCCTCTTTTTAATACTTGATCTCTATGTATACTAAACCCCATGCTACGAAATTTGTATGGAATACTGATGATAGTTAGGCATCTTTGCCCCTGAAAGCTCTATTTCATCCATCATATCTTGCGAATTAAATCATTGATCTCAACTATGTACTGTGCCATGTTCATCATGAATACCCGTGATTTAAAGCATGTCTAAACTCTGTTTGTTTTCAAATTCCTATTACTGTAAGTACCCATGTATGTCTAGATAAATTCTCAACTAGTTTCATAATTTTTCATCGACTATACAATTAGTTATGATTTTATGAACAACCATGTGTCAAAAGATAGAAAGTCTAGACCGCAATCCAAGAACATGTCCTATCCTGTCGGACTCAAGTACAGGACCTGAGAACGCGACGGCCGATAGGCCGCATTCTCAGGGCCATTGCGACAACACCTTCCGTCGCGATCTGATCACGATAGAATCTGTCGTCGCGATCTGCCTGCCCGATCTGACGAGCCGTCGTGACCCTCAAGCGATCCCATCACGATCTGCCTGCCCGAACTGACGACATGTCGCGTTCTCAGTTGACCCTGTCGCGACCCTTACTGGGGTGCATCGCGATCTCAGATTTTTGCATGAAAACAAATTTTGATGTTCTGACTCTCTACAGTGCTTCTACACTTTGTTAACAGTCATACACATAGAAAATTACACTTGTCATAAATTAAACATTTATGTGTGATTAAAATACATGCACATGATCTTTCTCTATCTATAATTTCTCTCACACATGCGCACACTTGAACCATCCAATATGGCTTAATTTGGCATGAAATATTTCATAATGTATCTGATAATTTATGTAATTAAATTGCCATATTTTAAATAGATGTCTACGTTTTCTCGCGATGTTTTGGGAATACCGTTATCGACGCTCCATTGTTCTAGAATTCCTCTAGAACGTCGGGCACTTGTTTCTATATTTACCCTTTCTCTTGATTTGGACGAACTCTCCGTCAGATACTCCTTCTGCCGGACTAGTGAATCCTTGTTCAAGGCCTCCGTAAGTCACCTCTGTCTATGGATTCCCACATAGTCGATGAGCTGGTTGTACCCTAACACCTATGATACCCTTTAGGGATCAACATGATCCAAACGGTATTAGAAGTTCGCTCTTATCTTTAATCACGTCGGACCTCTGGACCTGTGCATAACAAGGCCAGCGGAAGGGTTGTGTATTCCACCAGACTGCCAACACCAAACGCTTGTGTTGTGCAACTGTTACTATCGCTCGTTACTCGACGTTCTATGTGCAATGTCCACTAGTTCATCTATACTCTACTCGCTCGTCTATTCACATTCACTCTACTATCTCGTCTATTCATCTAGTGCTCTCATCTATTTCTTGGTACTTCTATTGGCCATTGACCTGATTGTCTAAAGATAAACAATATAACCAATGCCTGGCAATATATAAAGGGCCCGATCTGGTCCTAAGAGTGCGCCCGAAAGTGCTAGTGCCCATGGGAGTTAAATGATCAGGTGTTGGCATTACACTCAAGTGCTATCTATCTCGACTATCTAAATGACAATATAAAAAGTGTATATCTCGTTGTCCGTTGACAACAAAGTTGTAACAGCCCTGGATATCAATACCCAATAAGGGTCCTATCCAGATCCGTCTCCCGCGAACGGATCGAAGTCTCGCAAGGGATAGCTCATACACGTGTCCGGGAGAATATAAAAGACAAACCACAACAGTAAGAGACACAAGAAAGGATATGTGCTCAACCTGCATATACAAATTACAACTATCCCACTACATATACATGTCCAAATTAAGAAGAGTACAACTACCTGGGGCATACCCCGAGGGAGCACAAGCTCACACAACTCTACTAGCACTACTGCTGGTGGTACAAGTCTGTCACAAACACCTCCTCAAGCGACACTAACGGTAAACCCTGAAAAAGACTGTAAGGGAGTGAGCCTCAACAAGTCACTGGCTCAGTAGGGAACCACACACACCAACAAATACCTCAACCCTACGGGTCTCACTGGCAATACCAGAAGCCAAACTATTTCATGCCCACAACAAATCATAATTAACAATATTAAACATAACTACTCAGTTGCTACAAGACTCGAAAAGTTGAGAAGTCAACAACACCATTAATCCAAACCATAACTTTAAAGCCTAGGCCACATGCCTCACAGGCACACCACCTCAACAACTGGTCGCCTAAGCTGTAAGCCACACAGGCAAAACATTGCCTAAGCTGCTAGCTTCACTGGCAAGCCTTTACACACATAGGTAACATGATTGCTAACTAAGAGCTAA
Organism: Colocasia esculenta; assembly: GCA_014218235.1. NCBI lineage: Eukaryota > Viridiplantae > Streptophyta > Magnoliopsida > Alismatales > Araceae > Colocasia > Colocasia esculenta. The sequence goes on along the minus strand of JACBKR010001767.1, from coordinate 24,232 downwards.
TCCTTTATACCCTTCAATCACGATGTAACGAATATCACACTTAAGAAACAGGACTGGCTACCACGAAGCCAATCCATCGCACACAGAATCATATTCAGAAACTTACCCGAGAAAGGGTAAAACACAACAAGTGGAAGGTCTCACCACATGACCTCCATTTCACCATCTGAAAAGGCTAGTACTCAGCATACTACAAGAAACCAGTACTCACAAAGAGTACAAATACCTACCACCACGAGGTATCACTACGAAACACAAAAACAACTGTGCCACCACCAGGGCACACTGCAACTAGTGAGTCTCCGCTCACCAACCTCAACAACAACTGTGCCAACACCATGGCACCTCTCAACGAGAAATACCACAACTAACACAGACCATAACCAATAGCAAAGCTCGAGCTGGAAAGCACAACGCCACCACACGGGACAGTCTACTAGTTCATGACGCCAGTATCTAACCGGACAACACAGCACAAGAACAACTCTCAGTCTCGCAGTCACGGACGAAAGGTCCAACTGCAGCTCCACAACACAAGTAAAGCCAAGAAACTGTGGAGACCAACCAAACCACCACAACCTACAGGTCACACACCCTGCAGGCCCATGCCTAGCACCTTTAGAGACTCTGGCCCGAGCTCCCTAAAGTGAGGCACTGGAAAACAGGACTAGCTGGGGACCAGTGTTGACTACTGGTGTCTGTACCCCCAACTACGAGCGCGCTACAAGTGACTGAACACTAACTCTCTCAAGTCACTGTCCCACTGCCGTCTTTCCCTCAGCCAGACATACTACTCAGCACAAGAGTGAGGGTGTCCAGGAAGACGACAAGACCTCGACGGTACCACTGCATCGGGACAAGCCCCGAGCACACTCACGTGCCTGGCTCACACAAAACCTGGGGCACCCAACTGAAGAGGCATTCCGGAATAGGCGCCGGACCACCAAACTCAGCAATGCACAAACCACGATATATACATATATATTCTTTATTACAAATCACAGTACAAACGTAAGGACTAGCTTAACCTGGTCATCTCGTGACTCACAAGCTGTCCTACACAAGCATACACTTAGATCCCAATAGTCAATCACACTTGGCTCATCATTGGTCATCACATGACCTCCTTGCCACATACATACCATATACATTAATTACACGGTAACCTTTAACCTTACTTACATTATATTAATTAAACCATCTCTATTAGTCCACATAGGACACTACAGGACTTAGGCTAAGTTCACACTTGAACCATCATTGCCTAACCACCACGACAATCAGTGCATGTGCCATGCACACACACACATGAAGCACCACTACAACGAAGTATGTGCCATGCACATCCTCAAACCACGATAACACACACAACTACTCAAATAACATACTTTAGAGGTGTTACAGATGCCAATGCACCTCACACCACATTAACACCACACCGATTATGTAAACAACCTACTAACCATGTAGATAACCTGCTCACAGAGTTTCATGGGTGACAATGCACCTCTTCTCAAAGCCATGCACCATAAACAATGTTAACCGGATAACCAAAGCACCAAGAGCTTGCAATACAGAACCCTCGGTTGCTATCGCGAAAAAGGCCAAGACCGCCTTCTAATCGCGACACCACGATATGGCGCGACAAGAAACCCTAACGCGGCAGTGCGGCCTACCGCGACATGGTCGCGACACCCTGGACCACCGCCTTCTCAGGTGAAAACACCAATCCGGGAACCATCTCCGGATTTTCATACAAACCACCTTAATTTCCGATTTTCATGCTTTAATGAATAACCTAGCATGCTACCTACTGTTCATAAAGCATTAAACCTATCGAATACGCATCACATGCTATCCACGCAATTAAAAATGGTGGAATCTCCCTACCTTCACGAAGAACACACAAACTGGCTACGGCACGGCGTTTCCCCCGCTCCTCGCAACGTCCTCGCGTCGAGAGCGCGACGAGAACACCACCGAAACACCAAATCACCCCGAGCAGCCGCAGCAACTCCTCCCCTGGTCGAGTAGAGTTTGGGAAAACTCTGTTCGGCCGAACCTTTTTAAAAACAGAACAGCGGTTACTAATGCGACACACCTCACCGTCGCGACAAGATCGCGACAGCTTCAAGTGTCGCCTTCCCACTCCTGACGTCAGCAGCCCCGCTCCGTGCGCGACACGCGGCACGCATGCAGACGTCGACACCAAACAGCGGCAACCTGACGCGACCTTAAAGACCGACGCGTCAGAACGGCCTTCACCACCGCCGCGTTCACACTCTGTGGACCAACGGACACTACGGACCCTACTTGCCGGCCCACTAAGCTCCACACACACACGGAAACCACAACCAAGGCCCAATGACCCCAAATTGATCATGAGCAACAAACCAAAACCAATAAACATAGATCCGAAATACCATTAAACAATGATCCGCGAAGATCCGATAAATGCGTTACGTTACATTACTATCACCTAAAAAGAAATGTCGTCTCCTCGACATTCAAAACGAGCGATAACAAACCACACTATCACCTAAAAAGAAACAGAGCCATATGCAGAGCTTCCTCTGCATCTTTCTTTCCATCTATTTACTCATTCTCATACTTACTCTGTCTTCCTTTCTCTTTAATTAATTCCACAATTACTTTATTCTTTAGATCTATTCTGCCATTCTTTACCTTTCAACCATAGGCGATTATACCTTGCTATTAGCACTTTATCTCCTTGGACTGAACCTATTCCACATTTTCTGAGCAATTCTACCTGATCCATAACGCTTTTCTCCTTAGACTCAACTATTCTCATCTTTTTCTGGTGTGCTTGCAACCTTTCTTTCTGGGCCATTTTCTTACTTAATCCTTCCATTTTATATTCTAAATTTCCAAATATTATTCCTCTATTTACTTATCATCACTAACCATCATTTGGCTCAATTACACATAAATCGATAAATCTTCTTTTAATTATTCAAACTTCAAATAACTTTTAATTATTAAATCTTTCACGCTTCCGCTGCACTACCCTGATCATACTAAAGCTTTCACCAAATATTCAAAAATCTGGATTTTCTCATCCATTAATAACTTAACTCACTTCAAATTATACTTTCCAACTAATTTTATATTTTTCTTATCATACATCAATACCACTTAATTGACTCCATTCATATTCTTTCTTCCGCCTCAATTGCTTCACACTAAATTCTGATTCTTGACTTATTTCTATTGATATACTTTTCCCTTTATATATTTTCCTTACTTCAAACAATATTCTCTAATCAATTTAACAAATTTAATCATATCTTTTCACATCTTCCATTCTCATTACTACACATACTCGAAAATTCACCTTTATTCAAATCTTGCTCAACTACATAACATGAAATTTTGAGATTTCCTTACCATTAAACTAATTATACCGCTTTTCACTTTTCCTACTTCTTTTCATCATGCTCAGATCTACTCATAATTCTTAATCAAATATTATAACTTACTTCAAATTCCAGAAATATTCTTATAACAAAATTCATTTATTCATCCAAATCACCTTACTGCATAACTTTACACAAATTCTTATTGCACATTTCCTGAATCATTTAATTATCACTATTCAATAATCTACCCCATACTTTTTCTTCACTTGATCATTAATACCAAACTTTATCTTATTATCAAGAGCATAACACCATTTTTGCAAAATATTTTTCTTAACTAGTTTACTAGCTGACTAATCTCCAGATGCCATTTATGCTGCAATCTTTCTTATTAAATCACTGATATAATCAATAAACTGAAACTAGTTTCTTTAAACACAATAACTTAATCCACTTAATTCTTTTATTTCACATAACTAACTTACTGCTATTCATAAACAATTCCACTATTACCGCTCTTTCTAAATATCCATTCATAATCCGCTTTGCTATTCTCCATTATTTTAAATGAACTTAACCTTGTCCATTCTAACTTACATAGCTTCAACTTACTTTAATTTTTAGCTTTAACTTCAATCTACCCTGACACCAATTTCCCTTCTTTGCTTCCGCAATCAATACACATGATACTGGCACCACTATTCTTATCTTTAACACAATAACTAATCTTTCTGCGAAATCTTATTCTTTGCCTTTTATTAACAAACATCTTTCTCTTATAAAATTTTCAGAAAAATCTAACTTCTTTATGCTTTTACTCTCTCTAATCAACCGATTACCTTTACATCCACTTACTTGAGTTTCTATATCAAACTTTCTATTATCCTACTATTCATAATAGTACTGCCCTTAAATTCTTTATTACAACTATTCTTAATCACAAATCACACTTAAGAATCATCTTAATCACTACTCCTCTGCTTACCATCCTCTCATCTTAAGCTACATTTCCTCACTTAATCATTTCAAATTTAACATACCATTAATCATACTATTATCCAAGCAACTTCTTAACACTTCATTAACATAAATCTCAAACACAATAACCATCTCTACTACAATTCTCAACCACAATTCACCCATTAAACAATTCTAATCACAAAGCCCTATTTCTCACCATAATACAATTCCCTCTCTTATTCCATCACATCACTACTTTATACTTTCCTCTATCAATTCTGATCTCATTGAAACACTTTTTAATGAATTTCATAACTAAACTCACTAATTCTTTCAATTTCTATAACATAAAATCTTTAATCAATTATACTTTAACCATAATCCAATAATCACTCATACTACACCACCAATTACATCTGCTATTACCCACAACTACTATTCTGATCAGCTATACATATATTTCACACACTAAAAATTCACAAATAAACCATACTAGAAAGCACAAGAAACCACAGACTTACTACCAGCAGTGGACATTAAATCATCTATTGGGACATTATATCTTAATATCTTTTCATATTCTAATTGGACAATTGCTCTGATACCAACTGTAACAGCCCTGGATATCAATACCCATAAGGGTCCATATCCAGATCCGTCTCCCGCGAACGGACCGAAGTCTCGCAAGGGATAGCTCATACACGTGTCCAGGGAGAATATAAAAGATAAACCACAACAGTAAGAGACACAAGAAAGGATATGTGCTCAAACCTGCATATACAAATTACAACTGTCCCACTACATTATACATGTCCAAATTAGAAGAGTACAACTACCTGGGGCATACCCCGAGGGAGCACAAGCTCACACAACTCTACTAGCACTACTGCTGGTGGTACAAGTTTGTCACAACACCTCCTCAAGCGACACTAACGGTAAACCCTGAAAAAGACTGTAAGGGAGTGAGCCTCAACAAGTCACTGGCTCAGTAGGGAACCACACACAACAAAAAATATCTCAACCCCAACGGGTCTCACTAGCAATACCAGAAGCCAAACTATTTCATGCCCACAACAAAGCATAATTAACAATATTAAACATAACTAACTCAGTTACTACAAGACTCGAAAAGTTGAGGAGTCAACAACACCATTAATCTAAACCATAACTTTAAAGCCTAGGCAATCCTCACAGGCACACCACCTAACAACTGGTTGCCTAAGCTGTAAGCCACACAGGCAAAGCATTGCCTAAGCTGCTAGCTTCACTGGCAAGCCTTTACACACATAGGTAGCAGGATTGCTAACTAATAGCTAATCCTTTATACCCTTCAACGATGTAACGAATATCACACTTAAGAAACAGGACTGGCTACCACGAAGCCAATCCATCGCACACAGAATTATATTCAGAAACTTACCCGAGAAAGGGTAAAACACAACAAGTGGAAGGTCTCACCACATTGTTCGGAGGCAACAATGCTCAGACCAGCGACAACTCTCTCACACTACCCACTCGTAGATACCAGAGAGAGATAGAAGGAGGTAGGAAGAAGAACACAGGAACACCAGGTTTTTACGTGGTTCGGAGGCAAGAAGCCTTCCTACGTCCACGGCCACAGCAGCTATCAATGCTTCTTCTCCAAGAAAAAGAACACACATACAAAGAGGACAAAACCCCCCTTTATAGACAAGAAGGAAAGGGCGCCACAAACGAGACACACAAGGGCAAAAGTGTCCTGTCTCTGAACTGCCTCAGAACTGCAAAGTCCTTTCCGGGTAAGAGGGAGTCGAATGCTTCATATTTGACATTCGACTGTATGAGTCGAATCCTTCATGCGACATTCGACTACATGAGTCGAATCATTCTGCGACATTCGACTACGTGAGTTGAATCATTCAATCGACTGCTTCATTTCTGACTTCGGCTGTGGCAGTCGAATGCTGAGTCCGCCTGCAACACTTAGTCAAAATTTAGCTTTCGGGGGCGCTGCCCCCGGAGACCCCCGCAAGGGGCGCTGCCCCCTTGACCCCGCGACCTGACCCCTTATGGAGATCTGCTTCAGAGTTCGGGCTCCACATTCTAACAATGACCTCCATTTCACCATCTGAAAAGGCTAGTACTCAGCGTACTACAAGAAACCAGTACTCACAAAGAGTACAAATACCTACACCACGAGGTATCACTACGAAAACACAACACAACTGTGCACCACCAGGGCACACTGCAACTAGTGAGTCTCTGCTCACCAACCTCAACAACAACTGTGCCAACACCATGGCACCTCTCAATGAGAAATACCACAACTAACACAGACCATAACCAATAGCAAAGCTCGAGCCGGAAAGCACGACGCCACCCACGGGACAGTCTACTAGTTATGACGCCAGTATCTAACCCGGACAACACAGCACAAGAACAACCTCTCAGTCTCACAGTCACGGACGAAAGGTCAACTGCAGCTCCACAACACAAGTAAAGCAAGAAACTGTGGAGACCAACCAAACCACCACAACCTATAGGTCACACACCCTGCAGGCCCATGCCTAGCACCTTTATAGACTCTGGCCGAGCTCCCTAAAGTAAGGCACTGGAAAACAGGACTAGCTGGGGACCAGTGTCGACTACTGGTATCCGTACCACTGCACCGGGACAAGCCCCGAGCACACTCACGTGCCTGGCTCACACAAAACCTGGGGCACCCAACTGAAGAGGCATTCCGGAATAGGCGCCAGACCACCAAACTCAGCAATGCACAAACCACGATATATACATATATATTCTTTATTACAAATCACAGTACAAACGTAAGGACTAGCTTAACATGGTCATCTCGTGACTCACAAGCTGTCCTACACAAGCACACACTTAGATCCCAATAGTCAATCACACTTGGCTCATCATTGGTCATCACATGACCTCCTTGCCACATACATACCATATACATTAATTACACGGTAAACTTTAACCTTACTTACATTATATAATTAAACCATCTCTATTAGTCTACATAGGACACTACAGGACTTAGGCTAAGTTCACACTTGAACCATCATTGCCTAACCACCACGACAATCAGTGCATGTGCCATGCACACACACACACGAAGCACCACTACAACGAAGTATGTGCCATGCACATCCTCAAACCACGATAACACACACAACTACTCAATAACATACTTTAGAGGTGTTACAGATGCCAATGCACCTCACACCACATTAACACCACACCGATTATGTAAAAAACTACTAACCATGTAGATAACCTGCTCACAGAGTTTCACGGGTGACAATGCACCTCTTCTCAAAGCCATGCACCATAAACAATGTTAACCGGATAACCAAGCACCAAGAGCTTGCATACAGAACCCTCGGTTGCTGTCGCGACAAAGGCCAAGACCGCCTTCTGATCGCGACACCACGATATGGTGCGACAAGAAACCCTAACGCGGCAGTGCGGCCTACCGCGACATGGTCGCGACACCCTGGACCACCGCCTTCTCAGGTGAAAACACCAATCCGGGAACCATCTCCGGATTTTCTACAAACACCTTAATTTCCTATTTTCATGCTTTAATGAATAACCTAGCATGCTACCTACTGTTCATAAAGCATTAAACCTATCGAATACGCATCACATGCTATCCACGCAATTAAAAATGGTGGAATCTCCCTACCTTCACGAAAACACACAAACTGGCTACGGCACGGCGTTTCCCCCGCTCCTCGCAACGTCCTCGCGGCTCGCGTCGAGAGCGCGACGAGAACACCACCGAAACACCAATCACCCCGAGCAGCCACAGCAACTCCTCCCCTGGTCGAGCAGAGTTTGGGAAAACTCTGTTCGGCCGAACCTTTTTAAAAACAGAACAGCGGTTACTAACGCGACACACCTCACCGTCGCGACAAGATCGCGACAGCTTCAAGCGTCGCCTTCCCACTCTTGACGTCAGCAGCCCCGCTCCGTGCGCGACACGCGGCACGCATGCAAACGTCGACACCAAACAGCGGCAACCTGAACGCGACCTTAAAGACCGACGTGTCCAGAACGCGGCCTTCACCACCGTCGTGTTCACACTGTGAACCAACAGACACTACAGACCCTACATGCCGGCCCACTAAGCTCCACACAACACATGGAAACCACAACCAAGGCCCAATGACCCCAAATTGATCATGAGCAACAAACCAAAACCAATAAACATAGATCCGAACTACCATTAAACAATGATCCGCGAAGATCCGAGAAACGCGTTACGTTACATTGTGCTATGCTATACTCATTGTGCTATTACTATACTCTGTGCTATTTGTGCTATGGCCATCCTGCTATTTTGTGCTACACTCGACACTTGTGCTATATTGGAAAGTTGTGCTATTTCGTTCACATGCTATCTGCTATCTTTGACTTGACTCTCTCACTCTATCATTAGTTACTCTGCCTTTTAATGCATTAATTATTTAAAGCCTGCTTGACTATTGAGATTTAAGTCCTACTGGGCGTTATCGCTCACCTGCGTTATTTGTCATTGTGTTCTCAAGTGAGACCGAGGATGAAACATACACTCAAGAGGACAGGAACGAACAGGAGTGATGTTATGAGCACCCTAGTGTCTTAGTACTATGTTAGAGTTATAGTAGTTATGTTAGAGTGTCAGTTTAGTCTTTTGCTTTTATTTCAATGTAATTGGGCCCTATAGAATGGCTCTGATATAGTGGTTGTAACTAGACATGGAAAGTTATTAATGAGAAGAATTTTCTTTCGTAATATTCATTGTGCAATGGTTGATGTCTAGTACTTGCTCTGTACCCGTTACTTGCAACTGCCTCACGTTCCGATATTCTGCGTCGGGGTGTGACAAGACTGGTTGAGTAGCTTGATCTTCAAGAGCTGCTGCCACATGAACTTTAATTCTTACAGATTCTACTTCCTCAGGAATTTAGGGAATTTCTTGAGCTTTCCCGATGATAGCCTCACCTTCAGCGATTGAGGTCTTGGTCCAAACCCCAGCTACCAATGAGAAACCACTTTTCTTCAAATTTTTGCTTCTAATGGCTTGACCCATCTTCTCAGAAACCTCACCACTTAAACTGATGTTGTGGTGCTGGAAAATCTTTGTTAACAAGTGAGCATAAGGTAGAGACACATTGAGCTTGCTCTTCTTATCCCAAATCATTACAACTGCAAACTTCATCCGCTCAATGATCACTTCTGCCATATTAATACCTTGGTTCTGGATTGCCCAGAACATCATATCTGAGTATGCTTTTGTACAAGTGGAGAAAGTTGCGCTTCTAGGTACCAAAATCTGGCAAACTATAAAGTGAAGAATTCTATTGAAGGCATTCAATTGATTGATGTCAATTTTGCCGTCTTGAACTTGTATTCTGTGCCGATAATCCCCAAACCTTTGGCCTGAACATCCACACTGTCCTACTCCGCTATGACCGGTGGTAGAGACTCTAAATAGGGTCTCCACAAATCATAGGTGATATGAATATGGGTTCCTTTGACTGTGGAGTCAACCCATCTGCCTCTGATCTTAACAAACATAGAATGCTTTTACCAAATCCGGATAACTTGCCTCAGAGAACTTTGCCATCTGCGACCATCATCCTCTGCATCGCTGCTACTATGCTATGCATGCCGTTCTTCTCCAAGTCTGCTACATCCACTGCTTTGTTGCCGCACAGCTTCGTCTTCACTGCAGTGAACTGCTCTGTTGCTCAGCCATAAGGAAGCAGCGCTGTAGCCCCCACGGTGCCAGAAACCCAGAAACCGCCATGGGATTGAATGAGGGAAGTTCTGGAGGATCGTAGGAAGGAGTAGAACAGAAACCCTCAAGAGATTTTTGGCGGGAGGAGAGGGATTTTTTGAAATCTCTCAGAGAAGGAGAGTCAGAATCGATAGGGCTTATCGTTCCAGACGAGTCGGAAGAGATAAGAGAGGGAGGTGAATCGTTATGGCATAGATTACAAGATACAAGGCAAAAGGTAAAGTTGCTTTTGAAAGGACGCGGCAATAAATGCACAAAACGACAAACTAGAGACGATTTCGCAAAGAATAAAGATTTATAAAATACGAACCGTCAAAGCAATTATAACACACGCAATTAAAGAATTTGCTTAATTTAGGAGAGAGAATAATGGTTATTTCTAAATAATTGTAATTTCAGCTATATACAGATAAATCTATCACAAATTACACATGCCTAATTCCTTCTAGAGACGTAAATCTCTCTTTAGGTAAGCCTTTATGAAGATATCTACTAACTGATTTTGAGTATCTATAAAAGAAATATTTATATTGTCATTTTCTACATGATCTCTAATAAAATGATATCTAACCTCTATGTGCTTGGTTCTCGAACGCTGAACTGGATTCTTGGTGAGATTTATGCGCTCATATTATCACACAACAAAGGAATGGTTTTGATGTGTAATCCGTATCCTCAAGTTGTTGTTTTATCCATAGGAGTTGTGTGCAACAGCTTCCAGCAGCCACGTACTAAGCTTCAGCTGTCGATAGAGCTACTGAATTTTGTTTCTTTGAGGACCATGAGATCAGACACCCTACAAGGAATTGACAACAACCACTGGTGCTTTTTCTATCTACCTTGCATCTAGCATAGTCAGCATCAGAATATCCTACTAAATTTATTCGCAGATTTAGGATACCATAAGCCTAGATCATGAGATTTAGCTAAATATCTAAAGATCCTTTTGACAGAGATTAAGTGAGATTCTTTAGGATCAGCCTGATACCTTGCACACATGCATACACTAAATAAAATATCAGGTCTACTGGCAGTTAATAAAGTAGTGAACCTTGTTGCCCAGCTAGCAAGCCCAGAGGGGGGGGGGGGAGTGAATGGGATTCTTAAAACTTGATTACTTAAACCTATCAACAAGAATGTTATACAAAACACTACGTTTGGCTGTTAGTGTTAGTAGAGAAATAACAACAAACATACAGAGAACAAACACATGCACAAGGATTTTTATCCTGGTTCGAATCTCCTATTCACAGGAAAAGAGAAAAGATAAATAAGATCAAAGAACTGTTCTATTTATCTTGAGGGGGTACATGGAGGTAGAAAGCAGGAGATAGAAGAGAGGCATGCCGTTGAATAATGGGCAAAGCCTTGCGTTCATGCTCCTCAAAATAGGCTGAAAAGCCCCAAAGTGATAGAATAAGATGACCCCATGTCAGGAGCATTCTTTTGATATGAAGTTGGCGCTGAGCATCTATAAAGGTGCCATATTCATCGTGCCAAGAGAGACCTTGAAGGTAGTGAAAGAGCCAAATCTGGCAAACCAAAGAAACTGGTTGATCTAGATAGGGTAGTGGATCTGATGCTGTAGGAGATCTTTTTCAAAGCCACAAAAAGTTTGTACCGCTCTACCCACTGAGCATAGGGCTCTTGAACTAGATTGATGGAATTCAAATCTAAGAAGGTTCAGCCGAGAGAGAAGGCTTGCCTGCCTTAAACAAGGAGCTGTTCAAAGTTGCCAGTGAAGGGCAGACTGGTTGTAATGCTTTTCCCCATCGGTAGGCGAGAGCCTTTCACTTCAGATAAAGAGGTGCAAGAACCTCAGATGTGATATGGCCTAGGTAAAATTCCCGAAGAGGAATCTTTGGAAGGAAGGAAGACGACCCTGCTGAGCTGAGATCCTTCCCATTACGCGAGCAAATCCTCAAAGATAACAGGACCAACGATGAGTCCATGACCAGGATGTAGTTTGGGGAGAAACACAATTTCTGGTATTTTCAGGGTAGCGAAATCCACTTTGAAAGAACAGTTAACTGGGCTTTCAACTTTAAGCAAGCAACAGCTCCTGGAATTGACCCAACTGAACTTCAGGCAAATTGTGGAGATAACGATAGTCATTGAAGTGGAAAGTACCGGATGAGCTTTACTTCCTTTTGAATGAAGGGTGCCCAGGTAGACTTGTGATGAATGACAAACACTCAGAGAGAGTGGTGGGGAATCCGGGGTGGAAACTGATCGGACTTTGCAAGTAGAAACTTCCTGTAGAGAGCCTTGTGCCCCTTGGCCCACTGATCTTCAGATTTGCATTCAGCCATTTGGAATATTTTGAGATTGAGTGATCAGCTTTGGAGATGTGTGGCAATAGGGAAGAACAACATGAGATGATCGATAGATTAAGATAAGGAACACCAAAAATGGTGCAAAGATACATTTTTGGAGATATTCACAATATGGGTTTCTTCGATTCTCAACAATGAGGATAACCAGAGAGGAGAAAATTTAGGAAGAGCAAGAGTGTTGGAGAGTTTCCTCTTTTTGAAATAGGACTAGGAGAGCCAGTTCTGTGGACATGAGAACCAACTTCCAGAACTGAGCGGATTGTGGTAATTTCCAACTCATCCTCGAATTTTTTGAGAAAGAGACCTTCAAGTTGTGCACCTTCAGGAATAAAGGTAACAAAAGGAGGGAGGAGTAGGAGGATGAAGAAATGACTGATGGGTAGGAGGAGGTATGATGGATGGTCCAACTGAAGAAGGACCAGAAGAGGATGAGGCTCCAGCTGAGGAGGAGGCTGGAGGGTTTTCAATGTAGCACCCCGGAAATTTAGCTTTATTAAGAATTCAAATAAATGGAAATAAATAATTTCCAAGTATGAAAACATACTCATCATTATAGTACGTGCTATAACAAGTCGGAAAACCGTTAACACGGAAATACGACGCAATCAAAAATTTAAATAAAAGTGTTGGAGGGACTTCCAACATTATTATATAATGACCAAATCATAATGGGTCAATGGACATCATGTAGCCAATAATCCAATAAAGCTAGAAAATACAGGGAAAATTCGTAACTCTAAATAGGCTGAAATTAGAAAAGGCAATTTGAGTTAAATTGGGATGCAATCATGCATTCTTGGCAACCCAAATTCGTGCCTATCTGTGGAAGGAGGTTTTCTAAAGCCTCACACACTCTATGGGAGTAAGAAATCCTCCCTAAGTAGGAAACTAACATGACAAAACCGCAACCTGGCTTTCCTAGTCATAATAGGACTCCTAAAACACCATGGTTGCTTAAATACTCTTCACCAAACCTTAGTAACGAGTTTTAGAACTTGCTAGGGTCGTGTGGAGGAGATCTTGGCAGCTGGGGAAGCAGGAGATCCCCACACCAAGTCGTTCTTCTTCCCCTGTTTCGTCTGCTGCGACCTGCACAGACCATCATCTTGAAGTCGACCAAAGGTAGGTCAAACCTAAACCAAACCTTGCAAGGCTTATACCCCTGGAAAGAGGGTTAAGTCTACGTTCTAACTCAAGTGGAACGCCCAAATTCCATGCAGTATATACGGAGTGGTAAGCGTTCTCCTCCAAGTGGTCTGAACACATGTTTTTCTGGAAAAACGAGACTTCTTCAACCCAAAAGGTAGGTTTTCTCGGGCCAAACCTTAATATATCCTATACCAATGTGTAGAGCAACAAGTTAACATTCGTTTCCCACTGGTTTCATCGAATTCTAATGAGTTTATTTTGAGTTATAAGTGTTTTCCCAAAGTCGTGCACTGTTAGGGCTTTTCCCGTTCTTCTTATTATGCACGTGATTTGAGACCGAATTTGACTAAACTTCCTTCACAAAAGTTCTTCTATTTGAAGCACGATCATCTTGTATGTTGGACATTTTGTCCAAAATTGTTTGGTTAGGAGTTTAGGCGGGAAGAGAGTCACTGCATGATACTGTGATTTCGGGCTATACTTGACTTTTGTTCTTCATATTTTTCTCAGGATTTGAGACTGAATTAGATCAAACTTCCAACATAAAAGTTCTTCTACTAGTTGTCCTCGTCATCTTTCTGTTGAACGTTTTGTCTAATGTCATTAGTTAGAGAGTTATAAGATGGGTAAGTGAATCACTGCATGAGACATGTTTTCGGGTTACACTTGACCATATGTTTTTGTTCTGGAGGGCAGCTAGTGTCGACACTACCTGGGCTAGTGTCGACACACTGTCCCAGAATGGCCCAGAAGGTGTTCTGGCAAGGTCTCTAGTGTCGACACTACCTGATCTAGTGTCGACACTACTGACCAGTTTGCCCAAAGGGTGTTCTGGAAGGCCTCTAGTGTCGACACTACTTGAACTAGTGTCGACACACTGTCCCATATGGCCAGAGGGTTTCTGGAAGCTGTCTCTAGTGTCGACACTACCTGAAACTAGTGTCGACACTACTTGACCTTTTTGCCTTGTATTTGAAGCACTGTGTCGACACTACCTGATCCTGTGTCGACACTACCTGACCAGTTTTTCATATTTTTGCTTTGTGTTCGAAGCATGGTGTCGACACCAGTATGGGTTGTGTCGACACTACCTTTGCAAATATTGCAGATCTTGGGTCAAATCAATGCATGATGTCTACTTAATGGCTTAAAAGTGTTTAACCCATTGAAAAATCCTTAATTACATGAATATTATTCTAATTACTTTCTTAATGATATGATCATACATGAAACTTGTGATTTACTCTTGTTACCATTCTAGCTTGCTTTAAATGATAAATTTTATCTTAAAATCTTGTAAACCCATATGTAGTTAAATGCATTATTCATTGCATGCCATCATGTTAAGTATTTTTCGAGAGTTGAGACCGACGGATTGTGAATTGACACGCGTGCATCACTACACACTTATACATCTAGGGCGTGCACTTCTTTCTCTTCTTGTTCTCGTGAGCGTGATTACAATCTAGACTAAAACCATTAATGTAAGGATTGAACTAAATTATAAATCGTACCGTGTGCTGCCGAATTTATCTCTTGACCACGGTTCTCATGAAATCATGTTCAATTACTTGTTCCCATCATCATCGTGAACATGACATTACACATGCTACATTTTGAAACTCTCATTGGCCATTATTTATGACTGTGGGTATCTACATTTAAAATTTTACATGAGATGGCTGACAGGGCACGGAGTGTGTCCAAGGGCTCCAGTCTAGCCCAATGACGGCGAGTCATAAATATACTGTTAACCATGGGGTATAATGATTACTGGCGTTGCATCTGCGCTGGGAGTACTTTCTTCTTGTTGAATATTAGATACATAACCACATACACGTGACCTGTGTGCATTCTTGGTGTACATTAGTGTCTACGTGCCTGATTAGTGTTACTTGATCGTGCTTGTGCAATCTTGCTTGCTTGCTTGCGTGATATGGCCATTCTGCATTTAGTGCAACTAGTGATATCTTGTTTTCTTGAAAACTATTGTCATCAAGTGAAATCTTGCGTGCTTGTACAAAGTGATCTATTGCTAGTTCTATCTTGTCATCTTGTTCAAAAATATTATTCTATCTTGTTCACTCTATCCAGCTTGTTTTATATATCATGTTTTAATGAGTTTTCATTCATACATGCACATCATTCATCGTGCTTACCTAGTTCTAAAATGTTAATCACTTATATCATTGCCCGCACATTGAGATATAAATCCTACTGGGCTAGTTTGCTCATCCCCTACTTTTACCCAATCTAGGTGACTATGACATTCAAGAGGAAGAGCAAGTCGAGGATGGGAATGCGTCCGAGTGAAGAGCGTTCCAACATGAGTCTATCTATAGTTAGTTTATTTTGAGTGTTAGAACAAGTAGTAGGAGTGAGGTAATTAGTACTTATGCTTTTATTGTATCTTAGTTCTGTTTTAGTTATCTGAGACAAATATGAGATTTGAATACGATTTATATTGAGTTCAACATATGGGCCCTATTATGATGTTTGTGTTGATACACATTAGTGCGTGCTAGCTAGAGGCTTATTTGCCGACTGTCCACGTCTCGGGACATCGACTTTAATTAATCAATAATATCCGCTGCGAAATTCTCAGGACGTGACAGTTAGTGGTATCAGAGTCTAGGAATACCAAATAGGATATGTCTCAGGAATAGGAGATACCTATGGAACCTAGGTCATGGAAAATTAAATACATTTCCTGGTGAGAATGGGTAGAGACTGGAATATGTTAGAAAGAATTAAACACTCCTACCCATTAACTTATAATGTACTAGAGACATTAATTGGTTTCCATCCTTTTCTCAGGAATCCATAACACTCTCACACAACTGCAATGGCTCGCAACCAGTGGCAAGCTATGCAAGACACTGTGGCTGGACTTACGCAGGCCCTGCAAAATGTAGTTCAGGCTGGAAATCAGGCTGCAGCTGCAAGGAATGGAGCCGGTGATCTGCACCGAAATTTTTGAGTTTAAACCCTCCTCGTTTCTCTGGATCCCTGACCCAGATGAAGCAGAAAATTGGCAAGAGGAAATCGAAAGGATTTTCCAAGTAAGCAATGCAACAATAGGGAGAAAGTGGTACTGGCCACTTTCAATTTACCAAGGATGCTCGAGCGTGGTGGAAGGCCCATCGGCCCACCTGCCAAACGTAGCTGAACTAGAGTGGGCCGGATTCCTGGAGATATTCGGGGAAAATATTTCTCTGAGAGAGTGAAGGAGAAGAAGGCAGCAGAGTTTGCTGCACTAAAACACAAAAAGCATGTCTGTGGCTGAGTATGAAGCTCAGTTTGCTCGTTAGGCAGTGTATGCCCCACATCTTGTGGGCACAGAAAGGTTGAAGGCCAACCGTTTCATGGATGGACTCAGGCCCATGTTCATTGAAAGGCTCGGACCACACAACATTCAAACTTACACTGAGATGGTCCAAAGAGCTCAGCTGGTAGAAGACACCATGGCCAAAGTAGAGAGCATGAGGGGCAAGGACAACTCTAAGCGGTCTTTGTCAAGAAGGGAGCACTAACACTGTTCCAACGTTTCGTAGCAACAATAACAACTTTAACAGCAACAACAAGAAGCCAACTGCTGGAAGAGATGCTGCGGGAGATAAAAGAGTCAAAGTGGAAGGTAGGCAGTTGTCTGAAAACTGCAAGTTCTGTGATAAACCAGGACACCGAGCTGAGGAATGCTGGAAGAAGCTCAGGGCATGCTTGAGGTGTGGTGGTCGTGACCACGTATTCCGGATGTCCTATGCTGAAGGACCAACCAGGTAAAGCCCAGAATGTACCACGGCGTGGGGGACGCCTTAATGCAGTCATAGAAGCTGACCTACCGAGGAAGGGGGTATGGTGGAAGGTACCATTTCCATACACTCTCAACCTGCATTTGTACTTATGATACGGGAGCTGCATATTCATTTATTTCCACCACATTTGCTGCAACTCTACTGTCCAACCTGTACCCTTGAAATCCAAGATCACTGTAGCCTCTCCACTGGGCTCAGAATCTAAACTACCCACTACTTTCCAAAATGTGAAACTATAATAGGAGGACACAATCTCCCTGCTGATTTTATCTGTCTAGACATGAAGGGCTATGATGCCATATTGGGTGTCGATTGGCTGATCGAATATGATGCTGATGTAAATTGTCGTCATAGGATGGTCACCTTTAGAAGTCAAATCTTCCAACCTTTTCCCTACTTGGGAATCGCTATCATAAACACCATCATGATATCATCCCTAAAAGCTTCTAAGCTAATCAACCAAGGTTGTGATGCTTCCTAGTTTCGGTCATGGTGACTGAAAAGCAGAAACCAAATCTAGAAGACATCCCCATAGCTAGAGACTACCCGGATGTCTTTCCAGAAGAATTACTAGGAATACCACCTGATCGGGAAGTAAACTTCACCATTGAGTTACTCCCTGGGGCAGCCCCTGTTTCAAAGGCCCCGTATCGCATGTCCCCTGTTGAATTGCAAGAGTTCAAGAGACAGATCCAAGAACTGCTAGATCAAGGTTTTATCAGGCCTAGTACATCCCCGTGGGGAGCGCCAGTATTATTCGTCAGGAAGAAGGACGGATCAATGAGGCTTTGCATTGACTACCGTCAGTTGAACCAGTTGACAATAAAGAACAAGTATCCACTGCCCCGCATCGATGAACTATTTGATCAGATCTCTGGCGCACAATTTTTCTCCAAGATAGATCTGAGGTCGGGCTACCACCAACTGAGAATAAAGGAAGAGGATATTCACAAGTCTGCATTTCGAAGTAGATATGGTCACTACGAGTTCGTAGTCATGCCGTTTGGTTTAACCAATGCTCCAGCGGCTTTCATGCAACTTATGAACAATATTTATAGGCCCTATTTGGACCAGTTCATAGTGGTGTTCATTGATGACATCCTTATTTACTCCAAATCCAAAGAAGAACATGAGGAACACTTGAAGGTGCTCTGCAAGTGCTCAGAGATAATCAACTCTATGCTAAACTTAGTAAGTGTGAATTCTGGATGGAGGAAGTATCTTTCCTTGGTCACATCATATCCAAGGAGGGAATCTCTGTGGATCCATCTAAGGTGGAGGCGGTAAGACTGGGAAAGGCCGACAACTGTGTCGGAGATAGAAGCTTTCTGGGGTTAGCCGGTATTATCGTCGCTTCATAAAGATTTCTCAAAGATAGCTGTACCATTGACCAGGCTTACCAGGAAGGAAAATCCATATGCATGGACTGAGGAATGTGAAAAGAGTTTCCGGGCATTGAAAGAGCACCTCACCTCAGCCTGTGCTCGCACTACCAGTCACTGGGGGTAGTTTTGAAGTGTACACCGATGCATCCGGGATCGGCTTAGGCTGCGTGCTGATGCAAGAAGGGAAGGTTATATGCTACGCATCCAGACATTAAAGAAGAACGAGGACAATTATCCCGTACATGATCTGGAGCTAGCTGCGGTGGTCTTCGCTTTGAAGATATGGCGTCATTATCTTTATGGTGAGAAAATCATTGTGTTTTCTGACCACAAAAGCCTGAAGTATCTGTTTTCTCAGCAGGATTTGAACATGAGACAGCGGAGGTGGTTGGAGTATCTCAAGGACTTCGACTTCTCTATTCAATATCATCCAGGAAAAGCAAATGCCGTGGCAGATGCTCTTAGCAGGAAGCCGATGGCTACTTGTCTAGTCTCATGGTGGGTGAATGGAGATTGTTGGAAGACTTTGCCAAGTTGGATATTGATGCTGACACTAAGAAGAAGGGATGCCTGATTGCAAGTGTTAGAGTACAACCTAACCTACATGAAGACATTATAGCACTCCAAAACAATGACCTGTACTTGTGGAGATTAAGGCTAATCTAGACCAAAGGCCAGATTTCTCATTAACTGAAGATGGAAGACTATTGTTCTGGGATCGAGTCTGTGTACCGACCATGCAGAGACAAAGAAAATGATCATGGAGGAGGCTCACAAGACCAGGTATACCATTCATCCTGGAACTACCAAAATGTATCAAGACTTGAAAAAAAGCTTTTGGTGGCCTAATATGAAAGGGGAGGTGGCTGAATATGTCGCCAAATGCCTAACCTGTCAAAAGATCAAGGCAGAACACTTGCGACCTGCAGGTAAACTTAAACCCTTAGAAATCCAATGGAAATGGGAAGGAATAGGGATGGACTTTATTTTCGGACTACCTAAATCTAGAGGTGGATTCGATGGCATATGGGTAATAGTCGATCGCCTAACCAAGTCGCTCACTTTTTACCAATAAAGAATAAGTGGTCAGTGATGTCTTAGCTGCAATATATGTGAAGGAAATAGTCAAACTACATGGAGTACCAGTGTCTATCGTGTCGGATAGAGACCCCGGTTCACATCCCACTTTTGGAAAGGACTGCATTATTCCTTGGGGACTAAACTTAACTTCAGCACGGCTTTCCATCCACAGACTGATGGTCAGACGGAGAGAACCAATCAGGTGATTGAGGATATGCTTAGAGCTTGTGTCCTAGATTTTGGAGGTAGCTGGCATGAACACTACCTCTTGTAGAATTCGCCTACAACAATAGCTATCAGGCTAGCATTCAAATGGCACCATTTGAAGCACTTTACGGCAGGAGTTGCCGATCCCAGTTTGCTGGTATGAAGTTGGCGAAAGGCAAGTGCTAGGACCAGAGATGATAAGGGAAACCACAGAGAAGGTGAGCTTATCAGGGAAAGAATGGCAGTAGCACAACAAAGGCAGAAGTCATATGCAGACAAGAGAAGGAGAGACCTAGAGTTTCAGGTGGGTGATCATGTATTCTTAAAAGTATCTCCAGGCCGTGGAATTAGAAGGTTTGGAATAAAGGCAAGCTATCACCAAGGTTTGTCGGGCCTTTCGAAATCCTCGAGAGAGTAGTGAAGTTGCATACCGTCTGGCACTACCACCCCAGCTGGAAGGAGTACACGATGTATTCCACGTATCTATGCTGAAGAAGTACGTACGTGATCCCCTACCGTCATAGAATACGAGCTTCTGGAGTTCAACAAAGACGGAACATATCAAGAGAAGCCAATTAAGATCGTGGACCGGGAATGCGCCAACTAAGGAACAAGGTTATCTCACTGGTAAGAGTTAGATGGAATCAACGACAAGAAGAGGACGACACGTGGGAGACTGAGGAAGCAATGCGCAAAAGATACCCGAGCTATTCACAAGTAAGTACATCTCACTTGTACAATAATTTTCTATACATGAATTGGGGACCAAATTCTCTTAAGTGGGGGGGTGTAGCACCCCGAAAATTTTAGCTTATTAATAATTAAATAAATGAAATAAATAATTCCAAGTATGAAAACATACCATCATTATAGTACGTGCTATAACAAGTCGGAAAACGGTTACACGAAAATACGACGCAATCAAAAATTTAAATAAAAGTGTTGGAGGGACTTCCACATTATATATATTAATGACCCAAATCATAATTGGGTCAATGGACATCATGTAACCAATAATCCAATAAAGCTAGAAAATACAGGGAAAATTCGTAACTCTAAATAGGCTGAAATTAGAAAAGGCAATTTGAGTTAAATTGGGATGCAATCATGCATCTTGGCAACCCAAATTCGTGCCTATCTGGGAAGGAGGTTTCCTAAAGCCTCACACACTCTATGGGAGTAAGAAATCCTCCCTAAGTAGGAAACTAACATGACAAAACCGCAACCTGGCTTTCCTAGTCATAATAGGACTCCTAAAACACCATGGTTGCTAAATACTCTTCACCAAACCTTAGGAACGAGTTTTAGAACTTGCTAGGGTCGTGTGGAGGAGATCTTGGCAGCTGGGGAAGCAGGAGATCCCCACACCAAGTCGTTTTCTTCCCCGTTTCGTCTGCTGCGACCTGCACAGACCATCATCTTGAAGTGACCAAAGGTAGGTCAAACCTAAACCAAACCTTGCAGGCTTATACCCTGGAAAGAGGGTCAAGTCTACGTTCT
This sequence comes from Colocasia esculenta, assembly GCA_014218235.1. Lineage (NCBI taxonomy): Eukaryota > Viridiplantae > Streptophyta > Magnoliopsida > Alismatales > Araceae > Colocasia > Colocasia esculenta. The sequence goes on along the minus strand of JACBKR010001767.1, from coordinate 2,641 downwards.
AACCCAAGTGGAACGCCCAAATTCCATGCAGTATATACGGAGTGGTAAGCGTTCTCCCAAGTGGTCTGAACACAGGTTTTTATGGAAAAATGAGACTTCTTCAACCCAAAAGGTAGGTTTTTGGGCAAACCTTAATCCTATACCAATGTGTAGAGCACAAGTTAACATTCGTTTCCACTGGTTTCATCGAATTCTAATGAGTTTATTTGGAGTTATAAGTGTTTCCCAAAGTCGTGCACTGTTAGGCTTTTCATTCTTCTTATTATGCACGTGATCCGAGACCGAATTGGACTAATCCTTCACAAAAGTTCTTCTATTGATTTCGTGATCATCTTTTATGTTGGACGTTTTATCCAAAAGTCCTGGTTAGAGAGTTATAGGCGTGGGAAGAGAGTCACTGCATGATACTGTGATTTCGGGCTACACTTGACTTTTTGTTCTTCATATATTTTTCTCGGGATTCGAGACTGAATTAGATCAAAATTCAACATAAAAGTTCTTCTACTAGTTGTCCTCGTCATTTGTGTTGAATGTTTTGTCTAAATGTCATTAGTTAGAGAGTTATAAGATGGGTAAGTGAATCGCTGCATGAGACATGTTTTCGGGTTACACTGACCATATGTTTTATTCTGGAGGGCAGCTAGTGTCGACACTACCTGGCTAGTGTCGACACACTGTCCCAAACAGCCCAGAAGGTGTTCTGGAAGGTCTCTAGTGTCGACACTACCTGATCTAGTGTCGACACTACTGACCAGTTTTGCCCAAAGGGTGTTCTGGAAGGCCTCTAGTGTTGACACTACTTGAACTAGTGACGACACACTGTCCCATTTGGCCAGAGGGTTTTCTGGAAGCTGTCTCTAGTGTCGACACTACCTGAACTGTGTCGACACTACTTGACCTTTTTGTCTTGTATTTGAAGCACTGTGTCGACACTACCTGATCCTGGTGTCAACACTACCTGACCAGTTTTTCATATTTTTGCTTTGTGTTCGAAGCATGGTGTCGACACCAGTATGGGTTGTGTCGACACTACCTTTGCAAATATTGCAGATCTTGGGTCAAATCATTGCATGATGTCTACTTAATGCTTAAAAGTGTTTAACCCATTGAAAAAAATCCTTAATTACATGAATATTATTCTAATTGCTTTCTTAATGATATGATCATAACTAAAAACTGTGATTTACTCTCTTGTTACCATTCTAGCTTGCTTTAAATGATAAATTTTATCTTAAAATCTTGTAAACCCATAGTAGTTAAATGCATTGTTCATTGCATGCCATCATGTTAAGTGTTTTTCCGAGAGTTTGAGACCGACGGATTGTGAATTGACACGCGTGCATCACGACCACTGCTATACACTTAGGGCGTGCATTTCCTTTCTCTTCTTGTTCTCGTGAGCGTGATTTACAATCTAGACTAAAACCATTAATGTAAGGATTGAACTAAATTATAAATCATACGTTCTGCTGTCGAATTTATCTCTTGACCACGGTTCTCACATGAAATCATGTTCAATTACTTGTTCCCATCATCATCGTGAACATGACATTATACATGCTACATTTGAAACTTTCATTGGCCATTATTTATGACTGTGGGTATCTACATTAAAATTTACATGAGATGGCTGACAGGGCACGGAGTGTGCCAAGGGCTCCAGTCTAGCCCCAATGACGGCGAGTCATAAATATACTGTTAACTATGGGGTATAATATTACTGGCGTTGCATCTGCGCTGGGAGTACTTTCTTGCTTGTTGAATTTAGATACATAACCACATACACGTGACCTGTGTGCATTCTTGGTGGATCTTTCCTTGGTGTACATTAGTGTCTACGTGCCTGATAGTGTTACTTGATCGTTCTTGTGCAATCTTGCTTGCTTGCTTGCGTGATATGGCCATTCTGCATTTAGTGCAACTAGTGATATCTTGTTTTCTTGAAAACTATTGTCATCAAGTGAAATCTTGCGTGCTTGTACAAAGTGATCTATTGCTAGTTCTATCTTGTCATCTTGTTCAAAAATCTTATTCTATCTTGTTCACTCTATCCAGCTTGTTTTATATATCATGTTTTAATGAGTTTTCACTTCGTACATGCACATCATTCATCGTGCTTACCTAGTTCTAAATGTTAATCACTTATATCATTGCCCGCACATTGAGATATAAATCCTACTGGGCTAGTTTGATCATCCCTACTTTTACCCAATCTAGGTGACTATGACATTCAAGAGGAAGAGCAAGTCGAGGATGGAATGCGTCCGAGTGAAGAGCGTTCCAAACATGAGTCTATCTATAGTTAGTTTATTTTGAGTGTTAGAACAATGTAGTAGGAAGTGAGGTATTATGTACTTTTGCTTTTATTGTATCTTAGTTCTGTTTTAGTTTATCTGAGACAAATATGAGATTTGATACGATTTATATTGAGTTCAACATATGGGCCCTATTATGATGTTGTGTTGATACACATTTAGTGCGTGCTAGCTAGAGGCTTATTTGCCGACTGTCCACGTCTCGGGACATCGACTTTATTAATCAATAATATCCGCTGCGAAATTCTCGGGACGTGACATTCATGATAGGAGAGGATGGAGGAATGGATGTGGAGGTGGCGGAGATGAGGAGGATTCAGAAGGAA